>PVJS01003084.1:0-78356 GCA_004027185.1 Glis glis
AGAGAGAGAGAGAGAGAGAGAGAGAGACAGGGAGAGAGAGAGCAAGAGAGCTGAGGCTGGCCGCGAACCTGGATCCTCCGGTCTCCGCCTCCCAAAGTACTGGGATTACAAGCGTGCGCCACCACGCCCGACTCTTTTTGAGGTTATTAACCTCAACTTGTTGACCCAGAAAATGAATAAAAATCAGAGTGTCTTAAAAATAAATTAGATATATTCTGAAATTCAGTAATCAGATATCCATTCTGAATTTACTATTTCATATATTATAAAACAATTTTTCTATAACATTAAATTTTGTCATAAAGCATTTGTCCTTGGAAAATCAAACCATTCATGTGTGCTGTTAGAAGAAAAACTTGGATCCAAATTCTAATTAAAATTACAGTAATTGGTGGTAGGTAAATAATGGTAAGTTTGAATAGTTTTGCTTTGCTTTCCTTAGTTTTTAAGGTAAATTTTTATTGGGTTTAGCATTTGCTTAGTTTTTAAATATACCAGCTGAGTGTTATCAATTTTTTTCTCACATAACTTGCTATCATAATGTATTGCAGGACCTTTCTATCTCAAAAAATATACATTTAAATTTTTTTTCTGCATGCCATCCTAAATTTAATTTAAAATATCTGTAAGATATGTCACACAACAATAAAAGTAAATATTTATGGAATAATTTGTACAAGATAATATGCATTTGCTTCTGTCATTTAGGAAGAACTGTTCCTTCTTCTGCCTGGTGTTAATCTCTATAGATAGAATCCTTTACTAACTCCTTGCAGACCTTGTTTTAGTAATTTATTAACTTTCATCTTTGTCTCTTTGGGTTGCTATAACAAAATGCCATAAACTGGTGTCTTATAAGCAGTTTCCTTCCCATGGTTTTGGAGGTTGGGAAGCCTACGATCAGGGTGGCAGAAGATTCAATGTCTGGCGAGGATCCATTTCTCAGAGAAGGCATCTTCTCATCATGTCCTTAGATGGTAGAAGGGGCAAAGCAGTTCCTTACCATCTCTTTTATAAGGACACTAACCCCATACATGAACGCTCCACCCTTGTGAAGCTATTACCTCTCCAGAGGGCCCACCTCTAATACTATTACTTTATGACTTTATTTATTTACTGGTACTGGCAATTGGACCGAGGGGCATTCTACCTCCAAGCTACATCCCCAGATCTATTTTGTTTTTTATTTTGAAACATGGTGTCACTAAGTTGCCGAGAGTCTCCTTACATTGCTGAGGCTGTCCTCAAACCTGCTATCCTCCTGTCTCAGTCTCCCAAGTACTGAGATTACAGGCATTTGCCACCACGCCCGGCTACAAATCCCTTTCTTGAAATTCCTTATGTCCTTGCTTTTCCTGATAGTATTCTCTTCAACTGCCAAATTAAGATTATATTCCTTTTGCATTTATTACCATCTCCCTTTCTACCACTTCTATGGCTATTTTTTACTTCTGGTATCCATCTTTAGTCAGATGTTCTCATTCATCAATTCTCATTTAATCCCATGGTTTAAATAATCATCTATAAGCCGGACGTGGTGGCGCAAGCTTGTAATCCCAGTACTTTGGGAGGCGGAGACCGGAGGATCCGGGTTTGCAGCCAGCCTCCTCTCTCTCTCTCTCTCTCTCTCTCTCTCTCTCTCTCTTTCTTTCTCCTCCCCTTAGTGAGGCCCTCTGCAACTTTGTGAGACCTGGTTTCAAAATAAAGAATAAAAAATAGGACCGGGGGTGTAGTACGGAGGTAGAACGCCCCTGCATTCAATCCCTGGTACGGCAAATAATAATAATAATAATAATAATCTATAAATTAATGGTTATCAAATTGTTTCTCCATCACAGATTGCTCCTCTGAGCTCAACTCATATATACAAATGCCTCCTGACAGCCTTTCTTGTCATTTTCCAACCATTTTAAGCACACATCTAAAGTTTAATTAATTCTTCTCACCCAAACCAGCTTTCTTCCTATATGTTCTATGTCTATATATTGCCACACTAAAGACCTCACTGTGTTCTTTCCTGCTTCCTTATTCAATTCTCAGAAAATTCACCCAAATCTCTGTATAGAATCTGGCTTTTATGATCATTATTTTGGGGGTTTACCATCCTGTGTCTTTGTATTGGCTCTACCTCATGTTATCTTGGGGGTTTACCATCCTGTGTCTTTGTATTGGCTCTACCTCAGGATATCTTGGGGGTTTACCATCCTTGTCTTTCCATTGAGCTCTGGTCATACTTGCTTCCTGGAGTATCCCTTCCTACTTGGTTGACTGGCTCATTTCAATTTATCTTCCTAGACTCAACTGAACTGTCTTTTCTAACCTTCCTTGCCCTGAATAGTTAATATCCCTCTTTTGGAATGCACACACATGCACGCACGCGTGCACACACATGCACGCACGCGTGCACACACATGCACGCACGCGTGCACACACACACACACACACTTATTCTAATCTATATCAGGTACTTTTTCTCCTTTCTAGAATATGAGCACTCTGTGGATGAAAAATGCCTTATTATTTATGTAGCATTTATTTATTATGATCTGTCTAAACTCAAGAAGATATTTTATAATCTAAGGTAGATCTAAGTTTCAGGATCTTAATGACTGACCATTGGCCTATGTATAACCTAACTCACTTCCTCTTCAAAAATGAATACAATTTTAGGATTATTATAATTCATATTGTCTTCCTTTAAATGTCAAGAAACTCATAAATCCCAGGTCTTATTTAAATTAATGGTTCTTTTCATAGTACTTCAAGTAGTGACATGTATTGCTATGTTTGCTTAGAACTATAATTTACCTTTTTCTACCCAAATTCCATAAGTATTTTAAAAATACTCTCCTTTTCTCTAAATGTTGGTGAATCCTGTTTGCCAAGGGAGAGGACAGAGAAGGCAGTAGTGAGGTAAAGCTGATTCATTCTTTTTTCTACTTCTTTCTACAAAACATGGAGAAACTAGCTTGCAGTTTTTGGGTGTTTTGTTTATTTTTTTCTTCTGTGCTGTGGATTTATCCCAGGACCTCATGCATGTTAGGCAAGCACTCTGAGCGACATCCCCAACCCAGGTTTCTGTTTTGCTTAAAATGAACAGTTGTAGCAGGTCCTGGTGGCACATACCTGTAATTCCAGTACTTGGGAGGCTGAGACAGAAGAATCACAGGTTTAAGGCCAGCCTCAGCAATTTAGCAAGGCCCTCATCAAGTTATTAAGACCTCGTTTCAACATAAGAAAGGGCTAGGGTGGGGGTGGGGAGTATAGCTAGGAGGTAGAATGCCCCTGGGTTCAATCCCAAGTACACAAAAAAAAGAAAAAAAAGCAGTTGAAATACCTGATCTATATATTACTTTCTAACTTTAAATATCTGTTCCTGGAAAATCCAAGCATTTTTGAATATTAATAAATAGAATAATGTGTAAAATAATTGTTACTGACCAGCATGCATACTTACATTATTTTTAAAGTCATATTATTATTTCTTGTATAATCACAATATACATCATGCATCTATTTGATTGACCTGGAGTAGTTAATGTTTAATACTAAGATATTTACTTTATATATAAGAAAAAAGTGTCCTCAAGAGTTGTGTCTAAATGTAGCCACCAAGACTGAATGGGATAATATAGAAATTACACAAATGCTACAGGAGGGAGATAATTTTTCGGAACTCAGAGATCAATTTATGAACAAGAGACTATTTTATTCTAAAAGTTGAATAAAAAATTAAGTTACAATATCTACATATATTAATTTCCTCCTTAAGCTGCAAATATCACAAACTGTTTTGGTATAGGATCTGTATACTGAATTAATGATAAATGTCAATTTTCTGATTACAATTTTGAATAAGCAGAGATATAGTACAACTAAATGTCAGATTTGATAGGGAAATTACTTATTCAGTTGGAGTTAACAGATCATGTTCCAAGAATGTTTCATCATGAGTTCATGCCAGTAAACCCCAACACAGAAACACTACCATAAAGAGAAAAGGGAACAGATCGCCACGCTCTTTAACATGCTTGCTAAATACAGGAGACTACTTATTGTCTTGGATTGTAGTTTCTCGAATTCAGGTATTCTATTTAACCCATTATACAGCTATTAGCTTATAAAAACAAAAGCATATTTTAAAAATAAATATGCTATACCCTGTTGAACAATCTGTTCCATGTAAATTTTATGTATCTAACCATATGGCTCTATTCAATATTAAAATAACAGAGAAGAAATCGAGGGGCTTAAAATCACAAAATTAATGGCTAAACAAAGTCTGGTCTATTCTCATGTGCATTGCATCACTTGAGATAAGAGAAATAAATATGAAATTTGAAAGGAGGAAAAGGCAAAAATTAAGAAAGTCCTTTGCTACATTTTAAAAAGCCATCACTTAGATAAATGTGATCTACAAAGAATCTGAGACCCTGGATTTGCTGACTGGGTCATAGCTGAAACTACAGACATATTTCAGCACCTTGTGGATGGTATTTGGACACTTTCTCTTCCAAAATTTAACAACTTTGTTCAAATCTAGGCTTCACTCTCTTGGGCCACACTAATTATTATTCTTGCCTTTCAATTTGAGCTTTTGCTTCTTAGTGCACACCACAACACAGATATATTGTACTAAAGTAAAAAATAGCAAATGAACCCCATTGGGAAAGATTTTATTCCTGAAAGTCAAAGCAAAACATGATAAAGAAAGTAACTGTGAGTTTATACATTACCAAAAACAGAAAAAAATGTTTTGAAGGAAAGTAAAATTAGCTTTTAAAGAATAGCTGCTGCTTGGATTGGACATTTTCTGTAAGAGTGACCTTGTAGATTTTTACAAAGAATGTTTCCACATTCACAGAAACTAGTCTAGGCATGGCTACCTTTGCACAGATTTTGCTTCTTTCACATTTTAAGTTTCAATGTAAATTCCAACTGGGATATTTTCTGCAAAAATTTTCAGAAGTCTTTTCATAACTATTCAAAGAAGTGAGTGCCTAATTCTTCAATTCCCAGCAGAGTCGTTCCTATGTTGTTTGACGTTGGAAAGCAGGCCTACATTTCACTTATGGAAAGGTATTCTCTTACCAAGGGTAAGTCAGAAGTTACAAAATGACATAAGTAGGAAAGAGGAGAATACAATAAGCAGAGATGAGTTCAGGAGATGGAGGAATCCATCTCCTAGCTCAGTGGTAATTTTCTAAATGAGTGAGTAAGTGTAGTACTACAGAATCTAATCAAGATATCCAAAATGAGGTCACTAGAAAAAGAAACTGCCTTATTCTAGTTCGGTGCCTCAAACAAGTATCATTCTCAAAAATTAGTAAATTTTTTATATTTTTTACATTATGAGCATTGTTACATTTATAACACAGTTAAGATAAAAAATTACATCCTACCATTCACCAAACTGAAAAACAATAAAGATCCATTATATATGTATTTGAAAGTATTCAATTTTATACAATGATAGTTGTTTTTCTTGTAAATTATCCATTTATCCACATCTAATTAAAGCAGTATAAAAGAAATGCTTTGTGGAATACAAGACAATGCTTTTGGTAACAGAATTAGTGTTTGAAATTTAAAAACACATTATGCTAAGTCAGATTAGCCAATCACAGAAAGTGAAGGGTCATATGTTTTCTCTCATATGTGGAAGCTAGGGAGTAATCAGAATAAAAGAGGGACTTTAGACAATGGAGGAGAAACTCCAGTGGAGCCAGGGAGGGGGTCTAGGCGAGGGGGGGACAGGGAGAATCAGTGCAGGAAACACTTCCACTGACATTATGGGCATATGTGAGAATACCAATGTCACCCTCAATATACTGTAGAGGAAAGGGGGAGTGGCAGGGAACCAGGGAAAGCCCATCGAGTGCTGTGTGCATCGATGTCACTTTCACTGTGAACTACATTATGATGTGAGACTAGAATGTACCAATAAACACATAAAAGTTAAATAAAAAGGTATTTCTAGACAACATATGGTAATTGTTCACATAGTTTTGAATAATTATTAACATAATCTGCCCTCATTCTTTGCTTCCCCTTCTTTGTTTTTTCCTTTCTAGATATATTGCCTCTTTTAATAGGAATGAAAACTGGAAAACAAGAATATGTCTTAGTAAATGAAGTCAACATCAGGAGGTGCCTAATACTGAGGCATACTATCTATGAAAATGAATGAATGGATTAATTAAAAGTTAACAGAAATATTTTTGCATTTTGGGCTATGTCCATCAATACAACAGGAAACTAAAGCAGTCTTAAAAAATTTCCACCAGGAAATGCAGCAAATCCTCAAACTTGTGAAACTATAAATGCAAACTGCAATCAATGCTGACCACATATATTTGAAAACCATAGAGTAAATCTTTAATCTCACATAAATTTTCACAATGGTTTACCATGTAACTTTTTCTTACTCCAAAAATTCTCTCACTAGGAAAGCCCATATAAAATCTAAAAATATATTATCACAATAGGTAATTCTTGGTGTTAATTTTTTAACAATGTATCTTTTGGTTTAAAAAAGTTCCAATTTTATAATAGTACCAATATGCTAAAACACACCAAACCAAAAAAAAAAAAAAACCAAGACAGTGTTTTGTTTATGTGTTTGGCATATCCATGCAAAACAAAAGATAGAACAGATGGGTAATTGTCTAAATTAATGTTGACAATATACAAATCCACTTTTAAGGAGAGTGCAAAAATACTATTGCAGCCGGGCGAGGTGGCGCACCCTTGTAATCCCAGTGCTTTGGGAGGCGGAGACCGGAGGATCCGGTTCTGGGCCAGCCTCAGCTCTCTCTCTTTCTCTCTCTCCCTCTCTCTCTCTCTCTCCCTCTCTCACTCTCTCTCTCTCTCTCTCTCTCTCTCTCTCTACTTAGTGAGGCCCTCCGCAACTTCCTGAGACCTGGTTTCAAAATAAAGTATAAAAAAAATAGGGCCGGGGGCGTAGCGCGGAGGTAGAACGCCCCTGGGTTCAATCCCCAGTACCGCAAAAAAAAAAAAAAAAATACTGTTGCATAGCAATACAATGCAATAAAAAGAAAAGTATTTAAAAATAAATACATTTTCTACAATTATAAATGTGAGAGGAGATTTTGATAGAATGGTGGGCAAATTATTTCAAACAGTGCAACCACTTTGGAAAACAGTGTGGAGGATCCTCAGAAGATTGGGAATGAACCTACCTTATGACCCAGCAAAACCACTTCTAGGTATCTACCCAAAAGAATGGAAATAAAATTACCAGATTAATGCAAGCATATCTATATTTATAGCTGCACAATTCACAACTGCCAAAGTATGGAACCAGCCAAGATGTCCACCAACCGATGAACGGATTACAAAACTATGGGATATGTACACAATGGGATTTTATGCAGCCATCAAGAAGAACAAAATTATGTCATTTGTAGGGAAATGGATGGAATTAGAGAATATTATGCTAAGTGAGATTAGTCAATTACAAAAAGTGAAAAGTCAGATGCTCTTCCTAATATGCAGAAGCTAGGGAGAATAGAGTGTAGGAGGGACTCCAGACAAGGATGGAGAAAACCACAGATGAGTAAAGAAGGTGACCTAACTGAGGGAGATGGGAGGGGGAAGAGGGAAACACCCTAATGCATAGGATGTACATACACAAATATATCAAAGTCAACTATGCTGAGCACGAGAAGGAGGGAAGGGGGAGGGAATGGGGATGGGAATTGGGAGAGGGCTAATTGACCTATTTGTGCATGTATACTTCTACTACCCTGAAACCCATCAAGATGTATATTACAATACACCAATAAAAAACATATTCCATAATGTTTATATTATAATTTTCATATTGCCCAACAATTATTTTCAAAATATTTCTTAATTTTTATAACAATTAATATAATCCATTCCTTTCCTTTTTTTCATCCTATGAGTTCTAGCTACCTCAATAATGGTCAAGATACATTATATGTAGTAACGAGTCTGAGAGAAAAAGAAAAGCTGATAAATATTTAAAGAAGCTGCCTTGATTAGATTCTTTTAAGGATAGGTCTCTTCAGGGGGAAGATATTTAAGGCACCAGCACAGATTTTCTAGAAATTATGTTGAGGGTAAATGGTGTCTGAAGAAAGTAACTTGGGAATTCAAGATTTTGCTAATCAATATCTTACCAACATTATAGACTTTTTAATATGGAAGAAAATTAACAATACTAGATAAATATTTTAGGTATATTCCTGAGGATTGTTATCTCTTTTATGAGCATATTTTCTTGATTAAAAATAGTTTATTTCGAGAAAATGGATTATTTGGAACATACTTTCAGTGAAATCTGTCATCCATTCCTTGATTTTTAAATAAACTGCTTCTTCTACTGGCTAGTTTACACAGACAAAGTCAACTCTCAACCAACCCCAGGTCTAAGTGTTCTAATTTCCATTCTATACATGCAAAAACCTAAGGATTCAGACTCAAGTGAAATGATTTCTACAAGTAATGCAAGTAATCTCAGAAGCAGGACTAAAATCCAGGTCTGACTGATATCCTATGCTCTGCTTTGATTGCAGTAAAGGACTTGTCCAGATACTTCACAGGTTGCCTCTCAAGATAGTTTGAATGAATGTACGAAAAACAAACCAGAAGCTAGAAGCAAAAAAGGAATTACTACTGGAGTTATATAGAGGCTGGTTCCAGAAGTCTCATGAAAGAAAACCCTTGAGTTTCATAACAAACTGTAGGTGAAATAATAGCAGGATGATAATGTAACAACTTGCTTGTTGGTCTATTAACCTCCACTGGATGGTAAGCTCCACTGTGAGGGACAGACCCCAAGAGAATTAGAATAAGCCCTTTCTCAAGTGGCTAGTGCAGATCAGTGGCTAACACAAGGTGTTCAGTGGATTTCCATGACATGAACAAAACTGCAAGCAAAGAGATAAAGGCCGGTGTGTGGAGAAAGAAGCTTGGTGGTAAACAGTCGCTGGAAGGATTTCCTTTCATTACAGAAGTCAAAGGCACTGAGACCTGAGAAATAAACTCAGAGGAACTTTAAGCCCAAGCAAGAGGGGCAGTTAGTTACAGAGCCAGGAAGACTATGAATGCAAAATATCAGTAAAGGTATAAACAGTAACTCAGTCTTCTCTCTACAGAGGCCATGACTAATAGGAAAAAGAACCAGTGAAGAGATTAGAAGGCAAATTACCTAATCTTGCCTTAGGAATTTGTGTTTATAAAAAGAAAATTGTTCTGAAAGAAATCATCTGCTTTCATATTGATAAAACTTATCAAATATCATTTCATCTAATGAAATGCAATTTTAATCAGGTAAACTGAAATCAATTATTCTAAATCTATGGGTTTTTTTTAAGAAAGCCCAAAGGGTGGTCTCAACCACGTGCGAATGTCACTTTACTGCCCACTTGTGGTCACCTGCCTGAAGTTCCTGGGTAGATTTTTTTAGATGAATTAACAGCAAAAAACTGAGTCTGTAAAAATAAAGCTAAAATGTAAAAGGTTTTTTACTTAGTTCACCATCAGAATTCTCCTAGAGGTATGTTACAAAGACTTTCACATGGTTTATTGTTTCTGATATGATTTGGTGTGCCTAATACTCATAAATCAAGCCATAATAGCAGTAATGCAATTTTTTTTGTTTTTAAGATAATTATTTCATGTCTACCTTGATTTTAGAATAAAGCTTCAAGAGCAATTGGAAAATTTCCTGAAACAATATGCATGTATATATATATATATATGCACTTGAAAAAATGTTTATTCAAGATTAAAATTGGTTTGAATGATCATTTAATGGCATTGTGAAAATATAGAAAGTATGCTAAGAGTGACTGAAGTAGCCCTTTTTCCCATATGTATTAATACATTTTAATGGAAACTCTATTTCTTTGAAATTAAGTTGGTTTCATATTCCTGATGTGGTAGACTGCTAGTCACTCACACTTTAGCTCAAATTAGTCTGAGAAGCTTAATTAGATCCATCTAATATGTCAAAATGGGGGTTTTGAAGAGATGAATACCATTTTCTTCTCAGGATTAGGTATTCCTAGACAGAATAATGTATGTTGGGGCTTTTTGGTAACTAAATAGCAGTACCAGACAAATTGAAAATTTGATGCCAGGATATAAACAAATAAACAAAAAAGTATAGCTATCAAAGATAAAATTTACTTCTATTTGCAACAGTAAGAATTGTTTCTTTTGTCTAGTAATGTTTACCTCTCAAATGATCTCCTTTCTTTCAGCTCTTTCCAGAAGTTCCTGCCTAGGTCATGATCTTTAAAGAGTATTATATTTGTCTTCAAAACTTGGGGTCCCAAATCAACTTTTTTTTTTTTTAGTAATGAAAAAGAACAATTCCATCCAGTATTGTAGTGGGTTCTCAGTGCTAGTTTCAGTTTTGATTAGGTAGATCTTGGTATGTTAAGATGCACTATTATCTTAGTTCATATAGACTGATCCATGTAACAAAGATATAGGAAGAAAGTAAATGTTTTACACAAATCAAGTAAAAACTCCTCAAGAAGTTCTAGCTTCTACATATGAAAGAAAACATACAGACCTCGGGGTGGGGGAGACTCAAGAAATAATAAAACAGGGAAAATATGCTCTGTATCTCAAAGGTATGTTCAATAATAAGTAAATTTGATAATTTTTGTGGTCCAAAGTAGATAACTCAGAAATCCATTTACTTATATATGACAGAAATATGCAGGTGTTCAACTCTGTTGAAAGATCAGTGGAGTCGTGTTTCTGGTAAGATCTAGTTGCCCAAATACACTATTCACGGAATATAGTGCTCTTAAGATAAGCAAACCTCTTTTAACATTTCAAAATTAGGTAGGGAACAATGATACTAGTAAAGAAAAGTTCAATGTTTTGGTTTCATTATTTTAAGACATTTTTCAATATGCTATTCCTCCATTTCAGGAACTTGTATTTCCTTATCTCTTCACATCATTTTGCAATTATCATAGAACATAGTATTAGTAAAAGAACCAAAGACTGATCATTCAATATTGATGCCTCAGCAGAAAATATGGAGATAGTACTAGTCATTTAAAATAAATTTATTACAAAACATATGAAACAAAATAATGAATTAAAGTGATTAGTTACCACATTGTTCAATCCACAGAAATAAGAAAATACATATGTAATATCATGCGATATTAATATCAATTTTAAAGTAGAGTGGAACATGCCCTTCTCACTACCTCAGAAGGAACTCTAATGCAAAATAAAAATTCAAGCAGAAATTAAGGATATCTTTTGATATTCATTGCTTTAACTGTAAAACAGTCACATTTCCATTTACTGTCTGAAATTGGCAAAACACTTATTTTTTCAAATCCCGGATTATTTTCAGAAAATAGGAAATCCAACCTTTATGGCCATCAATTCTTAGAAAAATTATCTGAGAGTGTGGAAGTTGACATTAATTTTTAAATGACTTGGCAAAAACTACATTTGGGGACAAATTAAAGTCAAGAACAGATACTCTATTGAGGAAATAAGTCAAAACTAAATTATTTTTGGGAAAAAAAACTTAGTTCTCTTTAAATGGTAATGAATAAAAGAACCCTATTCTACAAGAACTTTTTTAAACTCTTAAAAGTATACCAACTTCAGAGTTGACTATTATCAACAATGACTAAATGAGCAAACTAAAAAAATTGATCTTGGTAACTAGTTTTCAGAGAAGGGTTTTGGGGGTATAAAATAAAAGGGCCCCTCTGTTAGCACTGGCCTCCTTTGGGAGAGTTTCCCAGCCTCTCCTTTAAAGTCTTGTCACTTTCTAAACACAACCATGCAAAACAAAGCTTTGGCAAATTCTAATCAGCTTGTATCGGAGGGGAAAAGACTCAGACTACCTGGAAAGTGGAAAGTACCTGGCTTTGGATGAGATTGTTTTCTTGAGACCAGATGGAGAGGGTAGAGGAAAACACTTTCAAAATAGTGCTTAATGTACAAAAAGGCTGAAGTAAACAGGATATTTTTGTGCGCCTGTTACGGCTTGCAACAGAAAGGAACACTGAAAAGTTATAATTATTGTTCCTCACATTAAGGAAACTTTGATTTCATCTTTCTCATGCAAACCGCCCCTCCCCTCTACACGGCGGCTGTCATTAAAAGCACCCCAGGATATTTGAACTTTGTCTTGTTCCCAACTTTCAACTTTCTACAGTTGGCTAAGGGTGCCCCCTCCTCACCTCCGTCCAGGCACTAGAAAATGAAAACCGAAACAAAGAAGAAAGTAAAACCAAAACCAGTTATTCAGCCCAGCGATGCAAGGTCTTCGGGGTTTTGATTCGATATTTCTCTATATACTTTGGTCCCCAGAAGGAACTAAATCCTTATATCCTCGACCTTTAGCGGTTATCATCAGTCAGCAGGAGATGGTGGCCAGAGGGACAATCCTGAAGGAGAAAGGAGTCACCCCCTTCATCCTAAAGTACTTGGAAGTGCTCATTCGGATTTGCCTGCAGTCCGGGCAAGTGCTACTCCACCGCCCTCCGGTGAAGTCCCAAAGCTGCCAAGTTTGCAGAGGAACCGGGATGGAAGCGCTTTCTCGCCCTGTGCCTCGGAGAGTCCGCGGCCTCGTCTCGCTGCACGTTCTCACCGTGGACTTCCTGGAAACCTCAATTATCCACTTCTGGGTACAGAGAGCCACAGGGGAAGCGCCGATGGCTTTAGTGGGGAGTCTCCGAGACTTCAGTGGTGTTGGCTGGTGTATCTGTTCGCGGAGTCCCTTGGGTTCATTTGCGTGGGATCTGCACTGCGCAGCCCCTGGCCGCTCAGAGGTTGACGTTCCAGCTCTCGAACTCGGATCTCCCGCGGCACCCACTCCTGCGGAGATCCCTGGAGCCCTGAGCCTCCAGCCGGTCGCCACCCAGGATGGAGCCTGAGTGGCTGGAACGGCAGCCCCAGCCTTGCTCCTCAGAAACAAAGCAATCAGAGGCCTGCGCGGATTCCTAAACCCAGGATTGGACCAGGATCCCGGGGGCGGAGAGGGGAGCCTGGGGAGAAAGGAGGAGACGCGAGCAGTTTCCACTTAAAGCGCTCCACTTCGGGGGCGCCTCTCCGAAAGAGGCGGCCGTGCGGGTCCTGACAGTTCGTGGGTGCCCGTGAGCGCTGTGGGGGTCTCGAGTCTGCGCGCGCGTGTGCACCCGCGGGGCAACAGCAAAGCCTGGTAGAGCTTTTAGGTAGAAAAATTTGAGAGCGCTCAACCCTAGGTGGTCACCAGCTGGTGCCTTTACCAAGTAGGCCAGGAAAAGAGACTCACTAGTCCCGTGGCAACCCCTAACTCTCCCATTCCCTGTGGATTCAGACTGGTGTCTGGCCAGCAGGGGTGGGGGCCCAGAGGGGAGGTGAGCTCAAAGGTTGAAGATCACGTGCCGGCGAACCCCAAAAAGGCAAGAGAAAGGGGTTCCAGCTAAAAGGAGCAGCGTGATTTCACTCCGCGATCCCTAGGAGGAAGCCTAGTCTTCACTTGCTGTCTTTTAGGGGATGGAGGGAGCTTGGATGAGGGTTGGGGAGATAAAAGGCAGGAGTCCTGGTGGAGTCCTGAGCAAAGCCAGGCCAGGGCCCCGACTGGTACCTCCCTGGGTAGGCGCCACCAAGCCTCTTCTCCCGCCACACCTCCTTGCTGCTTCATACCCTCCCCTGTGCAGGGACCTCAGTGGCCAGGCCTGGCTTTTTGGCAACTATTGGGCTCGCTTTCAGCTTGACATACTAAAATGTGGTCAACTGCAGCACTCCTTAAGGTCTGATGCAGAGCTAGTCCCCAAATATAAATGTGCTTTCAGAATCCGCTCCCATCTGATTAGTAAGCAAACCACCCACCTACAACCGCGGGGACCCTGGAAGCCCCCTCAGGTGACTGAGACCACACGTCGGCAACTCTCCCGCTCAGATTTTCCCAGCGGGTGTATGACTTTTCTTACTGCCCTTAGCAGCTGCCTCTAGGGCTGACCCGGTGACAGTCCCTTGTCCCATAACGGCGGGGCAGTGGACGACCCAGCGATTCACCGTTATACCAGCGGCGGGGGACGCCCCTGGAAGTTCGCTTTCATCTTTCGGGGTTCCCACCGTTTCCCCTCCCCCTGCCTGCAACGCCCCCGCGCCTCCGCTGCCTGGGGATTTGCCGCCGCTTCGCTGGCCCTCCGCGCGCGGGTGTCAATCGGTTCGGAACGCGTTGGGCCGGGAGGCGCGAGGACTGAGAGCAACTCGGCGGCCTGGGCTGGGGTGTCGCCTGACTCTCGGGGTCTGGGCGGTGCGGCCGCTCCCGTCACTGCAGCGAGGGCTGGGCTCGCGGCCGCGCGCCTGCAGCCGCCGCCTCCATGCTGCAGCGCCGGGCGCAGCTCCTCCCGGCCCGGCGGCCGGCGCCTCCCGCACGCACCAAGCCGGGGAGCGGGTCTCCGGGGCCTGCCCCGGCTGCTGCTGCAAGCCCGGACCACAGCTGCCAGCCCCGCGCCTGAACTGCGGACTCAGCCCCAGCGCCTCGGCCCGCCGGCGCGCCCCGCCCGTGCCGCCTGTGCAGCGGCGCGCAGGGAGGCGGTGAGCGTGTGCAGAGAGCTGCCCGAACCGGAGACTGTGTGCGAGCACGCGTGTGTGCTTGTGTCTGAGCGTGTTTGTTCTTCTTCCCCTGAGGATGTGAATGGCTTCTCATCTGGCTGCTCTCTTAGGATTTTTGACTTTAGGGAGCTCTGGGCTGTGAGCACAACCCACCCATATAATCCTTTTTTACGGTCGGTTATATCGGGAGGGGGCAACTGGACGGGGGTGGGGCAGACCAAGGAAACCTTCTGGAAATACACACACACACACACACACACACACACACACACACACACACGAGAGGGGAAGAACTGAAAGACCTGAGAAGACTTTCATAACCTCCCTGCTGGCCCTTCCGTTTTCCATCAAGATCCTGGATATTTTCCACCTTTTCTTGTCATCTCTAGTGTTTTGTAAGCCGCTTTCCAGCTAGCTGTGTGTGTGCGTGTGTGTGTTTGTGCGCGCGTGTGTATGTGCGCGCGCCTATCTGATGCATTTGACTGTCTTTTATCCAACTGCCCAGAAGCAAATGTGTTAACTCGGCGCTGCCCCTCCATGCCCGGGCTCTCGCAGAGCGCGGAGGACGCCCAGACCCATTTTCCTGGCTGGATTCGGAGAGGCTGCCGGGCTGTGGACCTAGGTGTGTGGATCACTTTACCCAGAGGCTTGGAAAGCGGCTGCATTCACCAGCTTCCAGGTACATCACAAGGTCAAGAGAGGGTCTTGCTGCCCTCTTGTTTGTGTGCATCTAGACTTTCCTCTTAGCCAGAAGGATATGTACGTTTCGGTCCGCAGCGTTTGAAGCCAAAAGTTCAGTCCTTGGAGCTGGTTTACTGTACAAACAAGGTAACGAGGATTGCTTATCAAACTGCTTAACAAAATCCAGACTCTTGCACAGCCTTTTCCTGGTTCCCTTCTCCTCACAAAAATGTCACCAGCTCCAGAATTACACGGATTGGGGTTGGAGGAGAACTTGAAGGAAACGTGATCAAAAGGCTCTGCGCAAACCAGCAAGCCCTCTTTGCTGCCCGCGGTCTGGTGGGCTTTCGAAGCTGGTCTTGAGAAGGACCGTTCCTTCCTCGCTCCCCTTCCCCGTGCGGTCTTGGGTGTGCGTGTGCAAGTGTGAGTGCGCGCGCGCCCGGATGCGAGTGTGCGAGTGTGTGTGAGTGTGTTTCTGTGTGTGCGTGCACGGCCGCCCTGCCTCTGCCCGCTCCCCGGGCGCGGAGCCGCGGGTTTCATGGGGCGATCGGCGAGGATCCCCCACCCATCGCGACCTGCGGGCAGCGGCGGCAGTGGCAGGAGCCACCTCTCGGACTCCCTAGGATGCGGGTGCTGAGCTATGGCAAAGGGCAGCGAAGTGACGAGCAAGACCCGCGTCGGACTGTGAAAGCCACCTGGAGCCACCTTGCCGGATTGTACCTGCGGGCAGAAAGTCCTCCTACGACCGTCTTTTCCCCTAGAGGCACCAGGTAAGGAGCAAACCACTATCGCCTCACCCAGTTTCCTCCCTATCTTGTTTCTGGTGTCTTATCTGCATTGCAGGCTACTTTACTTATTAATGTTTTGAAAATCATTAGGAAGGGCTGGATATCCAAGGGGCCTGCTCTATGAGGTGGTAATACAATTTCTGGTAGATGGAATATAAATCTATACCTGGGCACTTCATCTAGTAGTGAAAGCCAAGGGAATATGGATAGCTCCACCCTAAGGATATTTTTTGAGGGCCAGGCGTGTTGAACCTGTGTGAAGATGCCAGAGATGAAAATTTCCTGTTTCCTTCAGGCTCTGGTTGCCACGGACCATTTGGTATCCTGCCCTCCCCAGACTGTGGAGTGGGGGAGAGTGCTTGCTCTCCGCCCATCTTCTCAGCTGAGGATGGGTCTTCTGACCCTTCTCTATCTCTCGTGCCAGGTGGTTTTCCTTTCCTTGTGCTGGATAAGCTTGCCACGTCTTTTTAGTAGTTGAAAATTACGCATCTGAGGACTTCTTTGATCCGAAATGGAGTTTTCTTGGAACTTGCATAGCATGGAAGGGAATTCATTGTCATGGGTGTGTGTGTGTGTGTGTGTGTGTGTGTGTGTGTGTGTGTGTGATATTTTACTGCCAGGGTTTGCTTTTGTGTAGCAGACTGCATCCAGGAAAGAAGTCATTTTTTGTGTAATTAGAAGGAGGCTAACACATAACCCTACCCAGCACCATCCTCAGCTGTCTCCTTTCAGTCGTGGAGAGGGGATTGTGTCCGCGTGTGTTTGTTTGTTTCTGTATAATAGGTGTTGTGAAAATTATTTCCAGTGCCTTGATTTACAAGAAGCAGGTTGGATTTGCGACTGCCTAATTAACATATTGGGTCTGATGTGTTAAAAAATGGAGATTCCCATGGCAGACTGAGGCAGAACAAATTTAGTTAACTTCCAATGCCCCTTACCCTTGGACCTTATTTCTCTCATTTCCTTTTTCCCATCACCTCTGCATCCATCCCCAGCAGAAAATTTCACTCTCTTCTCCCGGGCATTAGAATTAACAAGATAAAGCACTTCCAAAGTAGTCTCATCAATGTTTTATTCGATTGCGAAGACGGTCTGAATAATTCAGCTAGGGAGTGCTGGTTTGTCTCCCGCCTTCCAGAGCAGACTGCTGGCTGCACTCAGCGGAGCTGTGGGCCGGCAGAACTGGCAGTGCCGGACTCCAGGAGGCAGTGACTGGTTCGGCTCCGGGGGGGTCTCTTTGCTCCAGCCACTTAGGGAGTGTAGGGGCGCTGCCTGCTTTTGCTCCACTCTTTGCGTTTCTATAGATATCCATATGATGGCATTTGCAGACTAGGAGCTGGCCGGGAGCTGCTGTAGTTGTCCCTCAGCTTTGACGTCTCCAACTCGTCCTCTGGAGTCTGGGCTCAGCTGCTGCTGCAGCCCTCACAAGCTGGTGGTGCTACAAGGCCATTTATGCAGCGGGCTTTGGGGGGCTGGGCTCAGCCACGGCCGCTGGCTGCTTGGCTTTGACACTTTCTTGGGGCGGGGCGGGAGAGCTCTGCGGGGCCCCCTGGCAGACAGCGGGCCCATCTAGGTGGGGAGGGGCGCCTGGAGGGCGGTGGTATCCGACTGCCTAAGCCTGCAAAATCCCTCCCTCTCTCTCTCTCTTTCTGAATATTCAAGAACATGGAATGAAAGCTGGCTACAAAAATTCCTTGATACTCATACTGCATGATTTATCAGGATTAAAAATCTGAAGCTAAGTGTGTATTTCCTAGATTTCCTTTTTTTTCTTCTTTTTCCTCTCCCCTCATATTCTCCTGCATTTGATCAGGTCATTTACACCTTTTCTTTTCTTTCTTTCTTTCTTTTTCCATTTTCTTTCTTTCTTTGCCTTCAGTTGGAACACTCCTGTAAAATCAACTAATCTACCCCCCCCCCACTACACACTCAATACACATGAAGGAGATGAGGGTCACTCTGTGACAGGCTCCCTGTGCAACATGGAATTCTAAGGAAGGATACAGAGGGTAACTCCACTTAAATAGAAAAGCAGGTCTGCACTCCGCCCTCTGAGGACTCGGGGGAAAAAATGGTATTGCAATACATTACAAGAGTATAGATAAGTAAAATAACCAGGGATTTGGGAGGAATTAGGAGAGGAATTTCCCTTCTATTCTCTCTTCTTTTTGTTTTTCTCTTTTAGTGAATTTATGTGTAATCCCCCCATCACTCAGAAAATCCTAGGCAGAAAGTTGACTTGTGTGGACTAAACACCTGACAAGGACATGCCTTTGTCCCTTATATTTACTTAGTATTTTACTGCCACAGAAATGATACCATACTCATAATATATATTAGCATGCCTGTCTAGAGGGTGATCATGGGAAAAGGAATGTTGGTGGAGAATACAGGTACTTGGAAAATAAGGTGTGTTTTCCTCATTTTATTTCCTTTCAGCTTTTCACAGTAAGGATTAGTCTTTTGCAAGTTAATTCTTGTCTTTGTACACTTATCCTCAAGGATGGCCAAACAAATACAATAAACCTAGATTATGATGTGATTCGTGGTGAAAACTGCCATTCATTGGTGCAGACTGGAGTTAGGTTAAATGCCACAGCCAGATAGAGCTCTTAACATAGAATTTTATGTATAGAGATTCCTCAAAAATTTTAAAAAAATTGGAGAGTTCTGCCACCCTTGCCCTCTCCCTTGCCTGGAGAAATGGAGAGGGTTCAAGGATTTTGGAGATTTGAGTCTGCTTTCTTTGTTAAGTATTTGCAGACAGAGCTGGCCTGGCTCAGTGATGGGTTAAGACTGTCAGGTGTTGATAGGAAATTCCCCAGCCAAAGCCTCCTCCCTTGTAAGCCCTCCATGGGTCACTATTAATAGACAATGAACAACAGGAAGTCAGGACACTCAGGGGAACAGATATGAGCAGATAGGTGCAGAGAAGTTTTCACTTGATCCCCATTCCCTGGACAATTTCTTTTAGGCATTTCCCTTTCTAAGAGGAGAATGACCTTGAGCAATACCAGTGTTCTGTGCTTCACCCTCCTTCAAGTATATCATGCATGTATGAACATATGCACACACACTTCAGTTTTGAAATATGAGATTCCTCTGCTCCTCTGTGTGGGGAGGAGTTCATCAAGGTATATCTCTGACTGATGTCAGCCAGAGGTCATTTCTTTCCTTTTCCCCAAGAAAGACAGGAAGAGCTAGAGGGAAAGGGAGAGTTGCCCCACCCATGTTCCCTTTTCGATTATTTTCATCTCTTCTGTCATTAAATGAAGTGTTGGTGTTAAAGCAGTGTCTGGTTATAACACTGGTATTTAAATGACCATCACATGTTATATCCACCGATCACCTCTTCATGAATGAGCATCATTTTCCTTTGTCCATTTAAACCAGCACTGTTTCCTCTTGCTGCTTGAAGCACTTTTGGCCTGGTAGTTTTGCTGAGTGTTCCTGCTGGTGAAATTGGGACCTGGCTTTCTGCTGATACTATGGCTGTGTAGTTATGTGGTTGGGACAACATACTTGCAGCTAACTAACAATGTTCTTGCTTCTGTGTGAAACTACTACATAATACCTACTCACTTATTTAGTTAAAGAGAAATTTTTATAATTTATAATAAATGACATTGCTATTATTTTTTGCCACTAATGAGATCAGAAGAAGAGAGATACTTGAAACTTTCTAAAGGCTTAACTAGCTAACCTGTTACCTTATTCTAGTGATTTTTATTCTCTGTTTACTCAGAAATGGGAACTGTTGGCATAACATTCAGGATTGTTTGTACAATATAATCAATATAATATAAGCTTTACATTTCGTTGAAAAGTAAGATACTAATTTAGGCCTCATAGATGTGAGTGTGACTCCCTTGGATACATGACTGACGGGTAATTCTGCTAAATCATTCCAGTGACATGCATGTGCATAGCTCTGCCTTATTCAATAAACCTTGAGAATGAGTCTACTTGTTATATTTCTGAAGTTTACATTTTTATTCCTCTGGCATCCTTCAATCACTTAGGACTATTTAGAACCTAACACAGTATAATTTGTCCATTACATGGTGTGTGCATGGTGAAATTAAGAAGTATTATGTTTATAATTATTGAAGCTATTCTGGTTAGAGGTAAACCATTTTTATTATGCTCTATCACCATAAATTGTATGGTATTATGAAAACCCCAGTAAGTATAACAGGAGATAGAAGAATTTAACTCAGAGATAGCTAATACTACTTTTAAGCTTTTATAGAATCATATTCTGATAGATACTATTCTGACAGAATGCTTTTCATTGAACTATATCATAATTTAACAGTAATTATGAAGATAGTTATGTGATAGAAAATTACAATTGGAATTACATGGTTATATATATGAACTATCATTTTACTGATAGCAAGGAAACCACATGAAAAGGCTTTATTGTGTAAACTACAAACCACATTTACAATGTTTCTCAGAAATTGGCTTTGATAGCTGACATTTGTTATGCTACATGGCTAAATTGGGAGGAAAATACCAATTGACTAATGTGGGACTTTCTAGAAAATATATCTTCTTATAAAAGAAATCTGTTACATCTTATAGTTCACATTATTCTTTTTACATTTTCTTTGTGAGAATGTATATATAGCATGTATAATATATATAGGATATACAATATATTATATATTTATTATATATAGTATATTGCTCTAAGGATATTTTCAATGAAATATTTTGGAACTGATGTTATGATCCTTGGGAAGAATGAAGAATTCTGATAGAAAATTTAAATCTATTTTAGAATTTACAACAAAAAAAGGCTCTGGAAAAGAAGTAATAAGATAAATGATTAAAGTTAAACTTTATTTTTATCAAACTCTGAGAATAGTTTCTGAATTCTTGGGAAAAGTTTGAAAGAAAACTAATTAGTTCAATATTCACTCAATCAGAACTAGTATATTTAATCAGAGATAGAAGCCAGAACAATGCTGTTTACCTTAATCTATTTCACTTCACCTAGAGCAACTCTATTGAGAAAGTGATGAAGAGTCCTGATGGGCACACTTCTTGCTCTCTGGATTCCATTCTCTTTTGACTTTTCAAAATCAAAGAAGGGTCTCATGCATGCTAAGAACATACTATACCATTGAACTACACCTGCAGCTTCATTTGCTTTCTTGAAATAGGGTTTCCACGGATCTTAGAGAGATCACTTCCAAAGGTACAGGATATTTGCATAAAGTGATTTACTAGTGAAAGCATATCAACTATGTAATCATGAAGGCTAACATTCTCTTATCTCCTTTGGAGATACAGGCTTTGATATTTTTCTTATTAATTAGGTCTCTTTTTGTTACTTTTTCCTATGGTGTGAAGATTAGCCAAGTTTTTAAAAGATTTAGTTGTATTTACTTTTTTTAGTGCTTGGGCATTTGGATAGCAATATTAAAATGTGTATACTTTATATGGTGACATTGAACACTACATTGAATGGTTCATATGCTTTATTCTACATGGATAGATGTAACAATATTAGTAGCATTCACGGGTATCTTAATTTGCAATGCCACATTCAACATAAATATGCCTAACTTTAAAAAATATGTGGCTGTTTATAATAATTATGTAGGACATTTACCATATATTTACTATTCAACTGTAAGTTTAATAGTAAATGACTGGACATTGCATCCTGACCTCAGGGAACTTATTTTCTTAGTAATATGAAAAACATAAACCCATAGGCCTGAAATAAATTTATGAACTAATATTTTATCCTCTTTGATGTTTTACTCTTTGTAGTAGAGAAGAGAGGGGGGAGAAATCATGACTGTGTGTTTTTAAGCTTTGGTATTATGCAGTAATTGGAAACAAGAAGTTTGGGTTTCCACACATCCATATCTCAGCCCTGTGTCACATTGAACAAGACTATTAACTTCTCTGAGCCTTGCTGGCCTCACCTACGAAATTAGAATAATGATACGATTATGTCACAGGGGTCTCTGGAGGTTTCAGTGATATAGTGCATTAGGTACTTGGCAGTTATCATCATCACCATTTGCATCTCAATATTAGCTAGGAAGAACAAGAAGAAGGAACTAGAAAGGAGGTGATAAGTGTGTGACTTTAAAGCCTCTGCCTGGGATCATGGAACCTCAGGGTTACAAAGAATACTAACACTCATCCAGACCAGGGGTCACAAATTTCAGTGCCTTGAGAGTCCAGGCAAGAAGATGCAAAGCCAAGATTTGAGAAATTGCAGGTTGCATAATCTGTGACACACTGGACAGTGCATGAGTACCCAAAGACATTCAAATTTAAATTCATTTTACTCCTGATGAACTTAGAATTATTATGAATCTTCTAAGTCTTCCTGATGTGCATGTGATCTTATATATCTTTTAAAGTGTCTTTGCCAAGTGGTCATCTTGATTAAACTTAAGTACCTTCAGTGATTTTATAATCACTTCACCTAAACTAGATTACTCCATTTTGGTATAGATATATCATAATTTTATCTTTTGGCTTCAGCCACCCAAATTCTAGCATCCTGTACCATCTAATTAATTTTAGCATGGGGGAAAGTGGTTCACAATAAATCTAATTCCTAAAAATAGTACCTGGAATATTTGAACTAAATGACTTGAGAGTCCCTACTGCAATTGGTCTGCTTATCATTAAGCATATCCTGGACCGAAGCTGGTTAGGGACAGTTTTCTATGTGTTACAATTTAAAGTCCTTTTTACCTTTTATGCTCAATAAATGTTAGTTTTCATTATTCTTCACCATCACATTAGTTCTGGACAGGTTCTGATTCCTTTGTCCCACTTTTCTTTGAAGCATGACACCAATACCAATAGCCGCATGGACTGACTGGTTTAGAGTTGAGTGGGGCCAGGCCAATATTTCCTTGTTTTTGGAGCAGAGAAAAGAAAAAAAGTACAGGTTGTAACCCTTCATGATGTGCGTGTCAGGTGTTACAATGTGATCAATGCCTTTTTCCACCTGAGCCTGGGCAGGTCTTTGGGGTGCTTAAGATATACCTCTAAGATGCTATAACTGCCCATTCTAAGTTTGCTCACAAGATTAAAAGTATTTGTCATTTTGAATCCTGACATTAGTGAAGATATCAGAGACTACTCTCTCAACATTTAAATCATAAGGATTACTCATAATGACCAAATTAATTAAATCTTTTCTACTAAACGGTGACAGAAAGGTAACATATAAATTATAATGATGTTGTTCATAATAAACATGAAAAATAAAGAAACAAAACAAGACATGATGAGTACATTTTCACCTCACCCCTAAGGTGATTGGCTGACTGCATCATAGGCTTTCTTATCTAGACAAGAATGACTCAAGGCTCATTCTTTAATTCCTTTTACAAATATTTATTTGCTATTTAATGCATACTTAGATACTCTGCTAACCATTTTTCCTTGGAGACACAAAAGTCAAAATGGCATAGATGCTATTCTGGGAAAAAAAATCACTCTAGAGTTAGAGACAAATATTCTTTCAGAGAGGCAGCCCTAGTACTGAATCAGTCTTGATGACATTAAAACATCTGTGCCTCTTAATTTACCCTCAAACCTAGATGATTGCTAGATATTCATTAATTTGTATGTTATCTCTTCTTTTCAAAATGAAATCAACAATTGGGCTCCTCACAGATTCCTCAGCCTCCATATGAGGTTATCTAAATTCTAACAAGGGGAAAAAATAATTCCAATGCAGAAGGAAATGACGGTAAACCTCTCTTTATCTGCTGTTTTTGAAGAACAAGTCTTTAGGTAATCCACATTATCCATAATCTTGAATGGTATTCTTTTCAGGCATCATGCTTAAAAATGATTACTAAAGGTTTTACATTTAATGTGAATGCAAATAGTTATCAAATTTGACACTAAGTCTAAACATAATTAACCTTCTCTTAATGACTCCTTGTCTTAATTATATGTGTTAGTGATTGCAGGAAGTCCTTGGGGACTGATCCATGGCATGTTTAAGGCAGTTTATACTTATAATAAATTTTCCCCTCCTTTTATTTCTTCCATCTTCACTGTATGATATTTCTCTGATTTCCCTTGCTCTTATATAAATCAATTTTGGCAATGTACCTATTGTCATTTTTAACTCCCTGATAGGAATTTATTGAAAAATCAAGATTTTGGGGCGGTACTGGGGATTGAACCCAGGGGCATTCTACCTCCAAACAACACCCCCAGTCCCTTTTTATCTTTTATTTTGAAACAAGGTCTCCCTAGGTTGCTGAAAGTCTTGCTAAATTTCCCAGGCTGGCTTTGAATCTGTGATCCTTCTGTCTCAGCCTCCCAAATACTGGGATTACAGGCATAAAAAAACAAGATTTTTAGGTATATTTCTAAATGAGAACTTGGAGCTAAGTGAAAGGTTAAGGCCTCCACCGAGGAAAGTGTACGAGCTTTCCCTCCATGTGTTTTGTGAGGAAATCACTGGGAGATGCTAACACATCTTGGATATGTAATGGATGATGATCAGCATCATCAGCAGCATTATATCATCATCCTCACCATTTTCTGAGAAGATGCTCTGTGCTGGTCACTGTTGGCTTTCACTTTTCCCTAACCTATGCAGTAACCCTACAGCTTAGTCACCATCATTTCCCTTTTAAAAAGGAGCAAATTGAGACTTAGGGCCGTTAATGATTATGTAACTAATAGAGCTTAGAGCTTGAACTCAAATCCAAATATTTCTCATTCTAAAGAAGATACTCTAGTTACTATACCAAGGAGATTTCCCTTTTCTCCTACTTCTTATGGCTGTTTTTTGTTGATTATTTCATATATGTGTTTTTAAGCTCCTTCATGGAGGTTAAAATATGTATCCTCTAAATACGCATCATATTCTTAACTTCTTTTTCCTTTTGTGGTACTCTATGAACTGGCACATTTTATATTTGAAAGTTGATGGAAAGGCTTTATAAATATCCATTAGGGGATTCTGATGTTGTTTGTACTGAGTTGGTATTTTCATCCTGAGTCTAGTATATCCATATATATATTAAAATTAATTTATCATTTAACTAATAAGCAATTGTTCTTGTTAATGTTTTCCTAGTATAGAGGAATCAGAGAACACTGCAGTGTCAGGATGGGATATACCTTAGAGATCATTGTGTCCCTCATTAAAATAGTGGCCTTCATTTAACCATGTACTCATCTCACTTACCTTTTATTTCTTTGCCACCTGATTTGTATAGGCTGGTGTCTCAGTTCTTAGTGACTGCTTCAGGTTTATACTCACTACCTCCAGAAAGAAGTCAAGTAACAACCTCATTTCCTTAGCCTGACTCAGTGCTATTATTTCACAACAGAGGAGACGGATGACAGTCTGAAAATTTGTGCTTAATTCTAGATACCTATTGTCAGGACAGATCTTTCTTAGAATAAGCCTTGTATTGTGTTCTCATCTGTGATTTACTTTCCTCCTTTCTGTGGTGGATTCAGCATAACCACAAACCCCTTGCAGTTCTTCTCCTTCAGAATAGATGTGTTTTCCCCTTGAATCTGTACTGACTTTGTTACTTGCTTTGAACCACAGGTGTGGCAGGGTGATATGGTATAACTGCCAAGCCTAATCCCTCAGAGACCAAGTAGCCTCCACTTTGTCCTCCTGGAAAAAATATTGCTATCACGCAAAGAAGCCCAGGTTCCTCTGCTGAGATCCATTGGCCCAAATGATGAGGTCACCTCAGACCATCCAGGCACAATTGAGCCTCAAGATATTATGTCATATGAGTGTCCCCAGCTGAGAGCAGCAGAAGAACCACCAAGCAGAGGCCAACCCAAATAGCTGACTAGCAAGGCATGCACAAATAAAATAGTTATTTTAAGCCACAACATTATGGGGTAGAGAAAGATAACTGAGTCATCCACCTTGGGTAATGAACACAGCCAGTCATCATGCCTCTTTTGGAAGAAAGTCCTACTTAAAATATATACATACATTGAAAAAATGTTTATTAAAATTTTACAATTTCTGTAATAATACTCCTTGATCTAAGGGTTCACATATTTTTGAAGCCAAATACTTTTTTCCTAAACTTTTAGAAGTATGTCTTGATTTCAAATAGGTTCCTGTCTAAAATGTTCCCTAATGTGTACATGATATTAATTTCCATTTGCCACTTATCACTGCATTGAAGAAGCTCCCTGAAAAGGTTGTCCTCTGAGGCTGGGGCCAGGCCATTCGCCCATGTGAGAAAGTGGCTCTGTTTCTTCAAGTTGAGTTTGGGCTTGGTTTGTTTCAGTGTAACATTCTGTCATTTCTCCAGGATTTCATTTTACCTTCTAATTATGTTTTAGTGATTCATATTTACTATTCATTCCTCTGTAAATTAAATCTAGATTGCACAATTACTTTATTCAGGGACTTCACACACTTCATTTTATTTAATAATGTTCTCATTTATGTATCAAATTATTCTACGGGAAATTGACACACTATTATAGGTATAATAAAGTACAGGGTGTAGGTCATGAGACAGAACAATATTAATGACTGTATAACTTTCTGATTACAATTTATTTGCAAGAATAAACCATTAAAATGAATATAGTTGACTTCAGTATTTTTACCTTTAATGAAAGATATATATTTGTGAGAAGTTTTTTTAATTTGATGCCATCATATTTATTGATTCTTGGTTTGTTTTATGTCTGGAGCTTTAGGGCTCTTGTGGAAGAATTCTCTTCAAGGGCCTTTATGTTGGAGAGTTAATCCTATCTTTTCTTAGAGTAACTGCAAAGGTTCTGGTCTGGCTTATAGGTCTTTGATCCATTTTGATTTGCCTTTTGTGCAGGGTAAGAGATAGGGGTCATTTCATTCTTCTACATATGGATATCCAGTTTTCCCAGTGTGGGCACTGTGAGGTCTGACTATGAAGTCTGGCCACAAGGTCATTCTGGAGGAGAACTGAAAACAAAGGAACAAAGAGAAACACCTCCTGACCATTGCCCTGCCCACATAACCTGGCCACTAGCACACCAACCAGCAGCTTACATGACTACTCCTGTACCCGCACTTATTTGCCCCATAAAAAGCCCCTAGCCTGTAAGGAGGTGGGCTTTCTGACTCTCATGGGCTCTCTCCCTGGTCAGATGCCTTCTTCCAGGTTTTATTCCTAAATAAAGTCTGTTCCCTGCTGTCGGGCCGTGTTTTCTTTGCCCCCATATACCCCAAAACCCAGTACCATTTGTTTACAATGCTGTCCTTTCTCCAACATATATGTTTGTAGGAGAAAATTTTTGTCAAAAATCAGCTGGCTGTAGCTGCTCAGATTTGTCTCTATCTTCTATTCCACTGCTATATAAGTCTGTTTTTATGTCAATGGAAATATAAGATGGGAGAAAATCTTTGCCACCAGCTATCAGCTACTCCTCTGATGGAGGACTAATATCTAGAATATATAAAGAACTCAAAACAACCCAATTAAAAAATGAGCAATTGAACTGAATAGACCCTTCTCCAAAGAAGAAATACAAATGGCCAGAAAATATATGAAAAAAGTTCAATATCATTAGCAGTCAGGGAAATGCAAATCAAAACTACACTAAGATTCCATCTAACTCCGGTTAGAATTGTAATCATCAAGAATACAAACAATAAGCAGGATGTGGTGGCACATGCCTGTAATCCTAGTACTTGGGAGGCTGAGACAGGAGGATCACGTGTTTGAGGCCAGCCTCAGCAACTTAGTGAGACCCTGTTTCAAAATAAAAATAAAATAGGGCTGAGGATGTAGCTCAGAGGCAAAATACCCCTGGGTTCAATCCCCAGTATCACCAAGAAAAAAAAATCAAACAATAATCTATGCTGGTGAGGATACAGGGAAAAAAGAACATATAATTTTGTTGGAATTTAAATTAGTACAGCCACTATAGAGATCAGTATGGTTCTTCAAAAGAAAAGGAATGGAAAAAACATATGACCCACCTATACCATTCCTCAGTATCTTTCAAAAAGAATTAAAGTTAGAAACTATAGCAATACTTGCATACCCATGTGTATAGCAGCACAATTCACAATAACCAAGTAACCAAGTTATAGAATCAACCTATATATCTATCTGTGATAAATGGATAAAGAAAATGAGGTATATTCACACAATGGAGTTTTACTCAGTTCTTGATGGGAAGAACATAATTATGTCATTTTCAGGAAAAGGGATGGAACTGGAGAACATCATGCTAAGTGAGGTCAGTCAGACTCAGAAAATGAAGAACTGCAAGTTTTCTCTCATATGTGGAAACTAGTGAGAAAACAGGAAGGAAAAGGGACTTTGTGAAAATGAAGAGAGAGACGAGGAGAATAGTGAAAAGGGATAGGGGAGACAAGAGGGGAGGGGAAATGAGGCTTGAGGAAAGAGACAGACCAAATAATGTTATGTTTACATATGAATGTATCAGTACCAATCCTACTAGCACGCATAGGGAGGGGGTGAGGGAGTGAGATATGGATGGAAACAAAGGATGAGATGATGTGCGCATCTATAAATGTATCACTTTGAACCTCACTAGGATAACTACAGTGCACCAGTAAAAAACTTGAACAGAGTTATATTTGTGAGGAGGTGTATGGAAATACATTTCCCATTCACCTACATAGTTTCTTCAAAGGTATTTTATAATTATGGGTTTGAAAGTCTGTCAGGATTATGTTGAATTTGAAATAATGTGTTTCTGTTTTCTTCCTGTTATTTCTTACTATGATTTTAGAGTTTATTACTAGATAGGTAATATATATTGTGTTAATTATTTAAAATTTCTACTAGTGAATTCTAAAATAAGCAGGTATGCATTCCATCTGTTTCATCTCTCTCTATATGTTTATATATAATGATTTTCACAGGTTAATGTGGATCAGTTTCCTTATCTGTAGTATAGGGCTAAGGTTGATATCCATCTCAAAGGCTAATGAATTCCCAGCACTTCACATAATTACTGACCAATAAGTGCTCAAATAGCACTAGCAATTAATATATGTTGAAAGTATAATAATTAAAATTATATAAAAAGAATAGTAGCAAATAATTTCATATGTGTAGCACAATTAATCTACTTAAAATATATAGATCTGTCTTTACATTTTACATTCCAGAGGTTATATTTGGCTTGAGTAGACTGACTCGTAAATGTCTTTCTGCTTTACACTATTAAGACACACGACTTGAATCTCTTTTTCTGCATGTATGCATGGTACTGCGGATTGAACCATGAGCCTTCTACCTTACAGCTACATCCTCTGCCATTTTTATTTTTTATTTTGAAACAAGCTGTCTCACTATGTTACTGCACAGTGGTCTCAAACCTGTGATTCTCTTGTCTCAGCCTCCCAACTACTGGGATTACAGGTGTGAGCCACTGTGCCTGGCTTGAAATGAATTTTTCATACTATTATTGGCATATTGCAATTATACATCATAGTGAGATTCAAAGTGAAACAAACATACATGCACACCGCACTTTGCAGGCAATATCAAGGCAATGATTTTCTTTCCAGATGAATCTATAAGTTCGTTTTTCAAAATAAATTAAAATACAGGCAATGTTTGGCACAGATCTAGTGTGCTTAAATACTGTTAAAGTGGATGGTATAATACTTTAAAAGCAACATCTCAACTAGAGTATGGTCTTCAGGGCATGTTTAGGAAAATTAAAGATAACAGTCATTTTGTCAGTTGTTTGAAGGGCAGGACCAATCCACAGTGTTTATTGTTTTCAGTTTATTCAGTTAAGATGATCCTTTGAAGAAAAATAAAATGATATAAAATTCCAAATGTTAAAACTAGGTAGAGTACTTTGGAAGGGGATTGTTTATGCACTATTAGTTTTGTGGAAAACATGCCCTTTTTAATAAGTTCATGTCCAAAGAAAAGAGGAAACATTCATTAACTTCCTGTCCCCCCACTAGGGAATATTGAATTTATATTTCTATAAATTCAAGACTAATCTGTGCTAACTTTATTGTTATTCATACTTTTCTCTCTAATATTTCTACTTCTTTGAGTGTTTTTGATTAAGAATTAAACATTACCATGAGTAACTATACGAGTCTGTGAATATAGTACACATTGTTTTATTGAGATAGAGGTGGACAAATCACTGTGTGTAATTAATGACTGCATTTTGCCACTGATATGGAAAAATCAAGCTTCTTCAATCCCGAGTGTTATTTGTAGCATTACAATTTGAAGACATAGAATAAATAATTAGCTCTAAAATATATTAAAGGAAGGGAGCAGAGTCAAGGGCATTTTAAAAGGAAGGCAGAATTTGGGTGAACTGTATCACTCTTGTGAGAAAGTGTATGATCAGGAGATGTTGGCGGAATAAATGAATTTATATGTACATAAATATGTACAAATTATAATAAATATAGGTTTTAGGGAAGCCATGTGAAGTGGCACACACCTGTTCTCCCAACTACTTGGGAGGCTGAGGCAGGAGGATGGGAGTTTGAAACCAGTCTGGTCAACTTAGCGAGATCCAGTCTCAAAATGAAAATTAAAAAGGACTGGGCTGTAGGTGGGTGGTAGAGCACTTGCATAGTGTGTAGGTGACCCTAAGTTCTGTCCCCATTGCTGTCAAGAAATAAATAAACAAGTAAATACATAAATAAAAGTATCGGTTTTAGAGTATGGCTATAAAGTAAGAGAATCTATTTATATGTAGCAATAGAAACTAGCTTCCTTTTTTAGTAATTATCTATGTATTGTCATTTATGTTTTCATGAAAATATTTGTGACATTTAGGTTTGGGTATCCTTAAGAAAGAACAGCATCACAGTCTTATTTATTTATTTATAATCATGAGGATTGAACCCAGGTGCGTTCGACCTCCAAGCTACACCCCCAGCCCCTTTTATGTTTGTTTTTGAAACAAGGTCTTGCTAAGTTGCTGAGGGTCTCAGTTGCAGAGTCTGGCCTTAAATCTGCAATCCTCCTGTCTCAGCCTCCCAAGTACTGGGATTAAAGGCATATGCCACCATGCCTGGCTAGTCTTTGAATTATGAAAAAAAGAAAAAGCAGACTTTGAAACAAACAATGTGATATCCTTTGCAGATTTCTCCTATTTCGTCTTTCCCTATATGTCCTCTATGAAATATAATCCATTTTGAGAGAAGGAAGTACCAGCTCTCTCATACTGATTTTAGGCACATAATATAAAACTTTGCTGGATGTAATAGGTAGAAGGACCATCAGTGCTTCTTAGATAGAAAGAATGGCTGTGAGCTGAATGTAAGTGGAATTAGTACTCATTTTGATGAATTGCTGCTATATTTGATAATGTAAAGATACAGTTTGCCATTCTTAAGCTGAAATGATGAATTAACTATATAGCAACCCAAAGAGGAGTTGAGGCCAGGAGGTGACTATGTGAGAGTGTGAGGCAGATGGAGCGGTGTTGTTGGAGCTCAGGTTCTATGATCCCCGTTCTACCGCCTAAGAGGTTTTGCTCTCAGCACCTGGAGTTGAGGTGAGAACCTGGGGTTGTGTCACTTGGTACTCACTTAGCAGCAAGTGGGAAATTCAACCTAAATCAGCTCAAGTATGAAACGGATGTCTTGGTTCCCACAGCCAGTGGAAAGGTTATCTTAAGATACAGCTTGACTCAGCATTCAAAGAGGTGAAGATCCAGGATGTGTGTTCCAGCTGTCCACCTCGGTGACTCGCCTCTCAGATTTGAAAGGTGGATCATCCTAGTTTCACATCACCATGGAAAGAAGCCCAAAAGAGAGAGTAAGAGGGAGAGAAAGAGTAAGAGAGGAAAAGGAAGAGGAAGGGAGGAAAGGAAGGAGAGAAGTTCAAGAGAGGAACTGCTTCCTGAGAGTCCTGACAGAAGGACTTTAACTGCTTCTCTCCAGCCCTAGTTCTTTGATTCCAGCCATGTTGCGGTCTCTGAACTTGGAATAGAAGGAATGAAGGCACAGCTTAATTTATTTATCCCTTCCTCATTTCCCTTTTTATTTTTTCCTTCTATCTCTCTCTTACCCTTGCCTTCTTTCAAAATTTTTTTCTATGAAAAGCCAATTCTCTGTTCTACATGTGAAATTCAAAAGCCAATATGGCTTTAGTAAATTGTAATATTTTTGCTTTTATAATAAGTGTTTCCTGCTTTAAGATTTCTTAGTGAGTTCTGTTATTTAGGGAAACAAATTGAAAAGTGTCAAGCCAGTCACATTGTAAAACCTTTGAAATGAATAGGTCTCATAGAATTTTACTGCAAATAAATCGTATTTGTCTGCTTTTCAATGAGAAGTTAATTAACACCTTTAATATTTGTAAAGTCCAGATTTGTCTTACTTTTTAAACTACTAAGAATATATTCATATGCCTATATATATCTATATAGGCTTATTTATTTTTTATCAGATACTGAATCCCTAGTAATAGCAAGTCATATATTATTCATAATTATCACATTATCACACTTTAATGGAAGATAATAAATTCTAAGCTAAAAGATTATGGAAATATAATAATCTTTTATTCTTAATAAAATAAAGTCTAATGAAATTATAGAAAATGATAATGGCTGAATTTAAATATAATTTTTAAAAAGTCTTAATGTGTTTCTCTCTTTGTAAAACAAATGCCAAATAATTATTGTAGCTTTTGTTTTGTTATCATAATTTATTTTTCCACTTTCTGGAATGTAGAGTTCTTCATTATGTTTTACCCATTTCAGGAAGTCATATTCTTCTTTGATAAGGATAAATCTGTATTTTCTTATCAAGTTTCTTTTTAATGTTCCACTGTAATTTCATTTTAAGATTATAGGTGGTAATAATGAGCTCAGTTTGAACAAGAATAAGCTCTCAGTTTATATTGACTTTCTGGTATGACTTCAGTTAAAGAAAGGAAGGAAACTACTGTCATGGGGTGAGCAAGGACAGTTCAAGTTCACCCCTGACTTCAGCATGAGCTCTATCGGAGCTCATCCTTCTACCCCACCAAAAGGCCCCTAAAGACTCATTGCTGTTATCTCAGGACCTTAGCATTCCTGTGGTTGTAAAGTAACGATTATTCTATTTGACAAACAAAGCAGCTAAAAGTAATATCTGTGGGGATTTTGAAAAATTTCTGTGTCTTTGAGTTCCTCGTAAGTGGCATAGCAGAAACGTAATCAAACACAACCTGTGTTTGTGTGGAATTCCAACATAATGCAGTGACTGGTGTCTGTACCCCATATTAAGTGGTTTCAAGATCAACTTCCATAACAAATTTCAGTGTCTTTGCTATAAAGTCTCACAGGAAGTGAGTGTCCTGACTCACCTTAATTGACAACTGTAAGAAATATGGCTTGTTTTCATGTGACATGTAATTGTTCTGGCCAGGCTTCTCAAGGTTTCAACATATTTAATAGTTGGATATTTATCTATGCTTTAGCTTATTTTAATATAGTAGAGATAGAGATATGGAAGTCTCCTTTTATTCCATAATTTTTGGTTAGAGTACTCTGATATTTATTAACTAATTATGGTGAAAGCACAACCCTACATTCTGCATTGGGAGGAAGTTGGTGGCAACCTGTGAAGAAAATAATGCAATGTGGTTCCTGCTTCCTCTAGTTTAATTAGTTTTAATCTAGTTTAATCAATCTAGTTGAATGAAACTAGTTTAATCAATCCCATATGCAACAATATGCTTCTAAATTACCAAGGAGAGAATGACTTCTGACCACTACATAGAAGGTGTTTTGATCTCAAATACCTTGAGCTTCAGATAGGTAGATTCTGAAATAACCTCTGTCCCTTACTTCAGTATGGGCATGGAATCCATCGATTTTCCCAGATAAGCATACTTTAGAATAGTTAATCTTTCAAGTATAGTCTAAGACATTGTCCTTTTCATCATTTTAATCAGTGTGGATTGAAATCTGGCTGACTGGGCAGGTGTTCTGCAGTTAACCCTTTTGTGGAGGTATCATTACAATTTCTTAACTAAAATAAACTACATTGTTCTTAATCTTGAACAAGGAGGATATGCTGTAATGTAATATCATCACTTGTAACCTATTCAAATGATTCTTCAGAGGAGAGAAACATTGAGCTGGAAGGTTGTCACAAAAATAGAATACAGCAAGAGATATAAAAATAGCACTCCCTCCCTGTCTTTTTCAATTCGGGTGAAACATTCATTGTGTGATTCTGCACAGGATCTGCAAAGTGCTCTAAGGACTCACTTTTAATTGAGGTAATCCTGACCTTTTGAAGTGTAGTAGTCAGTGAGACTAAAGTGACATTTTGATTAAGCAATGGTTGAATTATGAAAGACTGTTACTCTACATCACTGCTGGGATCTTTAATTGGAGTACCAGTATGACTAAACCAAGAGCAACAAAGCAAAAACAAAGAAACAAAATACTGAATTGTGATAATTATATCAGATCTCTCACAGTGTACACACACACCATGCACAAACACACACACACATACACACACACACTCATGATTTCCAATTTACCTTATTCACTTCTTTTGTTCTATTTAGATAATAATGAACCAATTCTTATTTTTATTTCTTTTATCTTAGTAATATAACAATTGTTTATTTCCAAAGATATCAATGACAGGTAACTAGTTTGCCAGTTTTTTTTTTTAATGAAGCAACTTCAAGAATACACTTTTTGCCTGTATTTTCATTCATAGTTCTCTAAGCTATAGATTATTTTCATCATGAATAAGGGATATTTAGAGATACATCAATGAACTAGAAAGGCTAGAAGAAGTACAGATTTCTTTTCATCATATAGTATTTTTTATTATACTCCAACATTATTAAAAATAAAGTTTAAGCCGGGTGTGGTGTTAACATATCTATAAACCCAGAATATGGGAGGCTAAGACCGGAGGATTGTAGGTTTGAGGCCAGCCTCAGCAACTGAGCGAGATTCTCAACAACAAAAAAAACAACGGCTAGTGGTGTAGCTGAAAGGTAGAATGCCCCTGGGTTCAATTCCCAGTAACAATAATAATAATAATGTTCAAGGTATGGCTTTGGAATTTATCCAATATATATTGTTGCACAAATTAAATGTAATCATAAGGAAATTTATTACAATATGCTCTGTAATAGCAACACATTTTATAAAACTTTATATAATTTAAGTATTCATCAATAACAGAAAAAATTTCTAATTAAATATTGTGCTGCTCTTCAAATAAATTAAATAGATATGTATTTGTTGATAAAGAAAACTGTTCAAAATATATGATCCCACAAGAATGGAAGTGATGGTGGATATAATGTTAGCTTAATATAAAACATATACATGTCTACATGTCCACATATGCAGCTATATATAAATATATATTTATGAATTGATATTTTTCTGGAGGGATACATATACTCACAAAGGTAGATGGGGAGATTCTCTCTATGGTGGGAAGATCAAATAATACCTAATTTTATCTTTTTATAGAGTTTGAAACTTTTTACCTTGTATATGTAATAATTCATAATAATAAAAAGTGTATATTTTAATAGGCTTATTATTATATATCAAAAAATTAAATATGAATATTTCTAAATAATGATGAAAGACCCATACAATGCTAGAAGAATACTACAATGCTACTCATGGTACTATTAAATGTTTACATGCTAACCTAAACATCAATAGTTACAATTTATTTTCTATGAATGAGTTGTAGAAATTGAGTGAAGTACTTGATCTTAGTGGGATTTTACTAACAGCATGAAATGCAAAATATCAATTTCTTGCAGGTTTTTTCCCTGCCTTACATTGTAATTTTGGGGGGAGGAGGAGGGAAGATAAATATCTATAAAACCTGAATATTTACTTTAACCTAAAATAATACCAAATATTTGACATTCATGATAAAGGACATTTCACTCTGGGCTCTATTTATCTCCATAGCTTCATGTTCCTGGAGGCAAGAATTTTGAATGTTTTGTACTCTTCACATTTGGCCCAAGCAAAGTGCTTGTCATGCTAATGAATGATGAGATCATTAAATTTAAAAAAACTTAACATGACTTGAAAATACAACTATGTACTCGAATATACTTCAATTTATTAAACAAAGAAAGGAAAACACAAGAAGTTCTGCTAGCAGGTCTGTCTCGAAAACTGACAATAGAAAAAAAATGTAACCATTGAATTAGACATTAACAGAGATAAAAATATTATTTGGATTTTGCCCAGAAGAATGAAGCTAACCTTTTTTTTTTTGGCACTGGTGATTGAACCCAGGGGCATTCTACCTTCAAGCTACACCCCCAGTCCTATTTTTTTTTTATTCTTTATTTTGAAACAGGGTCTCACTAAGTTGCGGAGGGCCTCACTAAGTAGCTGAGGCTGGCCGTGAACCCAGATCCTCCGGTCTCAGCCTCCCAAGTACTGGGATTACAAGTGTGCACTACCACTCCCAGCTGAAGCTAAACTTTTGAAAATGATTTCATAGTTATAAAAAATATAATTGCAACTCTACATTAACCTAGAAAAAAAAGAAATAAATTCTATCTTTCCTTTACATATAGGCAGATAAAATTCATCAACTGCATGAAAGGATGGTTTTCACTTAACACTTAAGTTTCACAGAACTTCAGCAGAACTTGAAGGAGGTTATTCTTAAATTTTATTTCCCATTTTTAAAATTGAGCTATAATTCCAATGCTATATACTTTTAAATGTACAATTTAGTTGTGTTCAGTATAATCACAACACTGCGGAACCATCACCACCAACTAATTCCAGAATGGTTTCAACATTTCCAAAGAAACCACCTGGTCCTTAACTGTCACTCCCTATCCCCCTACCCAGGAGGTTACTTTGTCAAAACAAACAATAAATGAAAGAAAAACAATACATAAGTAGCAAACTTTTAAAAAAATCCCCAAAACTTAGATATCTACTCTCTAATTATCTACTCTAATTATCTACTCTTTAATTATCTACTCTCTCAGATAATTAAACCAGTTTATTTGAGATACTCCAACAGATACTTTTTCATTTGTCAAATGTTTTTGTTTTGTCGGATCCTTATTTTTCAGCAGCTGTGCATTTGATTCTCACAGTTATGATCTTTGCCAGCTACTCCTCTGATAGAGGACTAATATCTAGAATATACAAAGAACTTAATAAACTCACCACCAAAAAACAAATAAGCCAATCAAAAAATTGGGAGAGTGAACTAAATAGACACTTCATAAAAGAAGAAATACAAATGGCCAATAAATATATGAAAAAATGCTCAACATTATTAGCAATCAGAGAGATGCAAATCAAAACTACCCTGAGATTTCACCTAACTCCAGTTAGAATGGCAATGATTAAAAACATGAACAATAATAAATGCTAGTGAGGATGTGGAGAAGTAGGAACACTGATACACTGTTGGTGGGATTGCAAATTAGTGCAACCACTAATGGTAAACAGTGTGGAGGTCCTCAGAAGAAGGGAACGAACCTACCACATGACCCACTCCTGGGTTTCTACCCAATAGAATTGAAACCAGGCTACCACAGTAATGCATGCATATCTATGTTTATAACTGCACATTCATAATTGCCAAACTATGGAACCAGCCAAGATGTCCATCAACAGATGAATGGATTACAATATTATGGGATATATGCACATTGGAATTCTACTCCGCCATAAAGAAGAAGAAAATTATGTCATTTGCAGGGAAGTGGATGGAACTGGAGAATGTAATGATAAGTGAGATCAGTCAGTCACAAAAGTGAAGGGTTGGATGTTCTCCCTCATATGTGGAAGCTATGGAGAAATTGGGACACAAGAGAGACTCCAAAGGAAGAGAAATCTTAGTGGGGTGAAGGAGAGGACCTAACTGAGGGAGATTGGATGGGGGAGGAAGACTTGAAGAGGGAAATACCTCAATGGATATGATGTACATACACAAACTTATCAAAGCCAATCACTGTGTTGATCACGGGAAGGGAGGGAGGGAGAGGAAGTGGGGTGGGAAATGGGGGAGGGTTCAATGAGTGCTGTGTGCATGTATGCCTCTATCACCCTGAACTTCATCAAGATGTATGATTACAATGTACCAATAATATATATTATATATAGTTACATATAATATAATTTATATATATTTATATATAATATATATTATATTATATATTATTATATTGTATATATATTATATATTTTATATATATAGTTGTAAACCAGGTGTGGTGGTGCATGCCTGTAATCCCAGTACTTGGCAGGCTAAAACAGGAGGATTGCAGGTTCGAGTGAGGCCAGTGTGCTTACTGAGGCTCTGTTTCAAAGTAAAAAAAATAAAAAGGGCTGGAGCTGTAGCTCAGACGTAGAACACCCCTGGGTTCAAACCCCAGTATCACAAAAACAAAATATGTTGTTGTAAAATAAGTAATCATGAATAGAACATATTTCAAGTACTTTCTACAGAAGGTTTCTCTGTTCTAGTTACATGGGTTTCCTATCAGTCAGGAAAGGTTAGACTAAAAATACAAAAAAAATATTACCAAGACTTTCTTACTCCTTTAGATAATTAAACCAATTTATCCAAGGTATCCGGACAGATAATTTTTTTCATTTGTCAAATGTTTGTTTTGTCAGATCCTTACTTGTCAGCACCTGTGCATTTTATGTAACATTATTTTCACTGACTTCACGAAATCCCAATTTTTAGAAATGAAATTTCAGGTTCATTTTGCTATAGATATACATTATATTTATAATGCAGAAACAATGACAAAGGAGTTGACAACATATAAATACAACTATCTCTATACCAATTTATTTTTCCTTTTACCTATACTGGTGTTAAATAGAGAGATAGTTGAATGGGGCTAATTATATATCTGGTTAGCTCAATAGTAAATAATATTTTGTATTGACAAAATATTTTCTGATATTCAACACATGAGAACAATGTAGTACAAGAAAGTAGACTAATTATTATTTATTAGCAAATAATATTTTGTGGTGATTTTTTTCTACTTTAACCAATCTTCCCATTTCAAAGACTTGGGAAAAAAACACCAGGTTAAGAGCCCCTTTGTACAACACTTGAAATAGTATACATATTTCCCCTGTTGAAAGAAAAAAGTAAATGTATGTAAAGTTTCCATTTATATAATTGATGCTTGAGAATATTGCATAATATAAATTAATTTAAGAATATTGCATAATATAAATTAATTATATTTATAGAAGATAAGAAAATTACATTTTCTGAGCATTTATCATTCTAGGTTTTAGTAACATTTAACAGGAAACTAAGTTAAAGTTACTCTGTTAATCTTTATTTCCCTTTTCAAAGCTGCTTCTGTAACATGTGGCACAAACTCCAGACTGTTCTGTAAGGGTGAAGCTTATCTGACACATCAACTTTGAGCGAGTTCCTGAATCTCTACTGTAATTTTAAGTTTCTTTTTATCCTTCTGTTCTCTTTAATAATTCTCTCACTCTGTCTCTCTCTCTCTTCCTCCCTCCCTCCCTTCTTCCCCCTCATAGAGACCATTTATGATAAATCAGTAGATAAGGGATAAGTGTTCATTCATTCATCTAGACTGATCCTCTTATTAAGTTGTGATGTTTTGCATCTTTAACTCATTGATACATTCATTCAATAAATATTGATAACATTCTACATGTGCCAGAAATAGTGGTAGGATCTGGAGATTCAGCAGTACACAAGAGGTATTTGATTGTTTCACTTGTCGAATGTATAGATTAGCAGGGAAAAAGATACTTAGACATTCATGGGTTCAGTGTATTGAGCACCGATTTGTGTCTGGTTCTGGTAGCAGCATTAAAGGTAGACAGGGGCTTTGCACCTGGGAGAACTGTAATGACCTGGGGAACAGAGTGCTCTGGCACAATGTACGGTAGGATGCCAACCATCAGGCTCATCCTCTTCTGGGTCTCCTGTCAACCTATCCTCCCAATGGTTCAGTGGTGGTCCAGATTGGACTAGCTTTTATATCAGGGCTGTGATTCTGATTGTGAATTCTCATTAAGTGTGTGAACCATTGCAATTCAATTGTTAGGCTAGATTCATCTTCAGTTGGTTTTTGAAAACATGGCCATTTATAGCTCTACGGAATTTTTTAAGTTGTTGCAGATGCCATGTGTTTCTGTATTGGCAAAACATACTTTCTGAAGTTGTTCATTAGGTCTAGGGATTTCCCTTTGTTTCTTCCTATTTTACGTAACCTAGACTGTTCTGGCTCAAGTGCTAGGCTGAGAATGTCTTTGAAGAACATTCCCCATCCATGAAAAACATACGGCTTTATGGCTGTTTCTTGTATTCCACTATTGGATAGTTTATTCAGCACCAGGAGCCTGGCGTTTTACTAGACAACCATCTTCATGCTCACTTAGTGCAGGCTATGCTTCCATGCTGCTTTATGGCCTTGATAGAGTTTCATATTACTTATTTATAAAATAATGCCATTGTTTTACTTTAGTTCACTCTCTTCATTTGCACATAGTCAAAGGTTTCTGCACTTTATTTAGGTTAGAAAAACATCGTTTTATTTCTCCGAATAGAATTTCCTAATCGAGTAGTCAGTGTAGCTGACACAAAGCTTGTATAAGCATTACTAAACTATTTGTAATGCTCTAAACATACTAAGCTATTTCATGTTTCAATGCCTTTGCTTCTGTTCTTTCTTTGGCTAAAATATTATTTTCTAATCATCTCCTAATTATTCAACAAAATTTCTAAAAAATATTTTGGGGAAGGCTTTTTTGATGCTTCAAAATTGAGGTTAGGGCCACCCATCCTCCTTCCTATACTACCCGCAAGTTGTGTATGTTTCTATATTTCTACTAAAAGCAGTTTTAGAAGGTGCAGATTCACTCCCAGGTCCTTTGAGCAACCATCTTTCTGAGAATGGTACCTTTTAATGTAGAATGCTCCATCAGAGCATTCTTTCATTATCACAGATTATATGTAGTCTATCTTTCACATTTGTTGGCAGACACTAATATTTTTAAGGGCATGATATATTTAAAATATTTTATTTGTTTTATTGGGGTGCCTAGAATAGTGTTTGAAATGCTTGTCAAAATGAAGCATCCATTACTATGTGTAAAGGCATTAATGATGATATAACAGGTTTCTCGGAGGCTTTCTCCAAGCTCATTGATATTTAGTGAATTATTTTCTGTAGAGCAAGATATGCAGAATTCTTCTCAAGAAATATAAGGAAGAACTAGAGTGGAACTATGCAGCCATTTGAATATAATTAAAGCAAAACTTTCTCTGAATTAAATCTGTGCAAAGCAACGACTTCTTTTGAATGTGTAATTACCTTTATGAATTGTCTGTTGGATCATGCACCTTCAGTAAACACTGTTCAGATTTATCATTCCAAAATTATAATTTGAATAATTCTTTATTTTCAGGTATTTCTGTAGGCTGCTTTTAATAAATGCATGGCCTTAAAGAATAAATCACTTTCTTGTATTACATTCCTCTCATGTGTTGAGTATCAGTCCATGATGTTGCTTGCTTAGAACCTAGAAATTCGGATTCCATATTGATCACTATATATTATAATTATAATTGTATTTGTTGCTAGTTCAAATGTACAGTAATAAAACATTGAAAAAAATCTCGTTTTTAAAAGAGCTTTACTATTTTGCCCTGTATAGTTTTTTAAAATACTTTTATTGGTGCATTGTAATTATACATCACAGTGAAGTTCAAAGTGGTACAAACATATATATACACAAAGCACGTGGTGGGTTTCCTTCAGGATTCCACCCTGCCCCCTTCCTGTACATGTTAGTGAGATTGGTAGTGAAACCTTCATATATGGACATAGCATTATTTGAACTATTTCATTTATTCCCCTTTTTCCCTTCCCTATCTCCCTCCCCAAACCCCTTCCACTATTCTATTGGTCTCTCTCCTCTGTTATTTAAAGGCTCTTTTGTTTCCTATTTTCTCTCTAGCTTCCACATATGAGAGAAAACATCCAACCTGCATAGTTTTGAGAAGACATGAATTGGAAAATATTTTTATTTAAACAATAAGCTATCTTAGTCACATAAGATACCCTTGCTTTAATTATGAGACATTACTTAGATGTACTTTGATGATTTCTAAAAACTTGCATGTCAAATTAGACATTTTATCTTCTTCAGGGTTTCCCTTTAATATTTGTATTGGTACTTTACAATTTTTCTGGCTATCTTTTAGATTAAAGGATATCATTCATTGACCTTAGCTGGAAGACTTAAAAATTAAAATCTGGAGATATTTCCCAATTTGTCAAATGTTGGAATGGAATGACTTATATGAAGTTTTGAATTCTCTATTTATAGGCTTCCCTCTTTTAATCTGTGCTGTATATTTCTGCAAGATAAACCTTCCTAAAGTGCGTTAGTCATGTAACTTCCCTACGCAGAAACCCATAGAAGTTCCCTATTGCTTATTCAGTTCCACCTTGTTCTCTCTGGGCCCTCCAAACCCCAATAAGATTCAACCTCAAACTCAACATAATAATGGCTCTATCCTGTCCATACTGTTCATGACAATGGAACTGCATTATTGGCTTGCATAGACTCTTATTCCTCCATCCTTCTGTGTATTTCTTTGGGATTTTTTTTTCCTGGAACTAGTTCATTTATTTGTGTTCAAATTCAGCTGATCCTCCAGAGATTATCTCAGAAAGCCATGTCTGTGAGAAACTTCTGGTTTATTTAGCCAACAAATATTTGTCTGCCAGGCACTAGTAAAAGGTACTCTTGATAAAAAGGACAAAATCTCTATTATTCTGTTTTTTTAGAAAGAAAAGACAGATAACAAAGGAACAATAAATGTATGAAATGTTAGGTGATGGTAAGTACTGTGAAGGAAGTTGTTGAAAGGGAGAGATGAAGTGTGGAGCTGGAGATGGAGGGCTGATATTTTATTGAGAATGATAAGTAATACATCATCTTAGGTGTTGGGACATTTCCAAAGAGACCTAACCAAGAGGAAGACTATGTCATGGGGCTACAGAGGAGGACAGTATAGACTGAGGAAAGAGAAAGTACAGAACCTTGGGCCAGAAGAGAGCTGGGTATGTGTATAAAATAGCCAAGGGGCTTAGGTAGCTGATGAGGAGTGAGCAGGAGGGCCACCACAGAAGTCAGAGAAGAGTAAGTCCGGGGCCAGACTAAGGATTTGGGCTTTCGATGTGAAAGAGATCCGAGCCAGTTTTAAGCAGAGACATGATCTGAAATAGCTTCTATTACAAAGGATTGCTCTGGTGCTGCCTTGAATAGACATAGAACACGGACAGTGTCAGCTGACCAAGATTTGGTAGTGGATTGAGCCAGGGTTCTGGTGTACAGCATAACTACATCCAGGGTCAGTTTTTGAAATAAGCAAGTTTGTTTAAAAGATGATGATGAATTACTAAAAAAAAAAAAGTAGCATTTTAGGGAATCCTTCTTTAGGATTCTTTTCATTATACTAGTGCCTTGTGTCAGATTTTTTATTATGTTCTTTACTTCCACTGACCAGACTTAAACCTCATATAACCCTATCTAGAGGTTGAGTTACAAGGAAGTATTATATGTGTCTATCTCTCTGTGTTCTTAGAAAATGAAAAAAAGTGGCTGGGAATAAAGATATCAGAATGTTAATAGTGCTAGAATGCTAAATCATTTCTTTTGATATTTAAATTTTTCTGTATCTGTTTCAAGAACAGATATTGATTCTATTTTACTTTAAAATTCCAATGTACAAATGAATAAAAATATTACTTTTATAATCCAATAGATATTTAGTATAAAAGTCATGAATTTTATTTCCATTTATTTGACTTTTTTCTTTATAATTTTATAATTGACAAAGCATATATAGGGATAAATCATACACATGTATATATATATGTCTTGTCTGGTGTAATTATTTATGTACATATATACATAAATTATATGTAATCTATGTATACATATGAATCCTATACCTAATAAATTACTATAAAAATAAACTTTAAGCTGGGTGCAGTAATTACAGTACTTGGGATGCCGAGACAGGAGGATTGCAGTTTTGAGGCCCATCTCAGCAATTTAGTGAGACCTGTCTCAAAATAAAAACTAAAAAGGGCTGAGGGTGTAGCTCAGAGGTAGAATGCCCCTGGGTTCAATCCCTAGTACCAAAGAAAAAGAAAAAAAGAAAGAAAGAAAGAAAGAAGGAAGGAAGGAAGAAAGGAAGGAAGGAAGGAAGGAAGGAAAGAAAGAAAGAAGAAAGAATGAAAGAAAGAAAGAAAAAACTTCTGAGATGCTCTGGGGATGGTATTTACTAATTTTTTCATGATTATGTGTTCACATGCTTATAAGTATTGGAGAAATGTTCTAAAACATTATATATATTATATATATATAATATATATATATATTATATATATATATTATATATATATTGCAGTGCTTTTTTAAAACTTATTTTAAAATGCCTTAAGCAGATACCTTTAAATATGTTTGAATAATTATAAATAATCAATTCTGGATCACTTTTGGATACTGGTTTAGCATGACCAGTATTTTTAAGTGAAAAATTCCACTGACGCCACTTGCAAACAGAATTGGCATCAGTATCTACATTGTCTAAGTACAAGTTTTAGGATCAGGTCCAATTCTACAAAAATCACTGCAGTTTTGATACTATGTGTAGTGATGTCATGAATGTCAGCTAAGATATTCCTTTGCTTAATTACACTTTTTGTAATGGCAGGCAAAAATATTCTCTGTAATTTTTATAAATGTTACATTCTCTAGTTAAGAAATAAAAAATCAAATCATCAAATGGAACTACTTAGGTGACAGAATTGTGTGCACACTAATATAATGAAATAGGTACCATTTCGATAATAGTCTTAAATGTTTTATGCATGTAGGTTTTTCCCTGTGTCATACACCAAACAATCCAAATAAAAAGAACAGTTAGATGCCAGTTTTGATGACTCGGTTGTATTTTTTCCTAGGGATGCTTATTCAAGAAATAGAAAATAATGCAATCTTATGCAGTATATTTAAAAATTATCAGCACTCAGATTTATTGTTGAATATATTCCCCAGGTTTACTTTAATCTTTAAGATCAGTTATTCCCACTTTTCTTCAATTCCTGAGAACTGTTCATAGTACATTGAATATTACAAAATAAACTCAGGATTGCTGCGTAATTATTCTCAATAAAATTAAGTAAAACTAGTTGTGTAGTATTGAAGGACATTTATCATACTGAGCTCTGCTACACTTACCTATAGATCTGTATGAATCACCAAATGATTCCATCTTTCCTTCAATTAGATATTTCAACATTTTTTTCTAGTTTGAAGACCATACTCATTTTTTAATAATACCCCCAAATGTCATTAAGATAGGAAGTATGGAGCCATCTAGAAATATCCCTCTGTCTGATGTAGGTTCTCTCCATGTAGTCCTCTGAGTTCAAAAAGACAAAGGCAAATAGCTTAAGGCAGAGAGAGACATACAGTGCTTGGCATGAGCTCTTCTATACTTCAAGAGTGGGAATAAAATAGTGGAATCATGCAATTTGCTCACCAAAGGAGGATTTTGTAATTCTCTATGTAACATTATATTGATATGTCCTGAAGCATTGAAATATGAGTTTCTCCTAGAGTATGGTTTTCCTATAATATATCTTGTAGACTGACTCTCAGAACTGTATGTTCCAATATATAGACTCACCACTTAAATTTGATCAAGGGAACCTTATTTCATTTAAGCTTTGGGATTTGAGGTCATTTTTATGCTTTATCATTTTTAGTTTTGATATTTTTGACATTAAGAAATGATTGAAAATGAAGTTTTTTCCTTCACTTTTATATGTATACCATGTCAACATTTCTCTGAATTATTTTTAAATATGACAAAAGCATTATTATAGGCCCTTTTACTCACAAGTTGTTTCCACATGACTAGTAGAAGAGTGGCATATTAATATGTTTATGCTTTTTGAACTCAAAAGCATTATTTTTATTAATAATGTAATCAGAACAAATTACTTTTCTACAAATTATATTTTTAAGATCAAAAAACCATTTCGAATGATGAACATTGACTCAGAAATATACTTTGGAATGAAGAAAAGTAAGAATGTGCCACAATATTGCCTTAAAGTGTCTTAGTTTTCATGGTTTTCAAATACAAGTTTTGTATATTCTGTGTTGGCTAATAAGTAATAATTTATGTGATACTTTACAAACCAAAGAACTCAAATACTCAGATGTCAAGATTTGAGTCTGAATTTAAAAGTTAATATATGCAGTCAAATGCTATGTGGAAATGTCTAATCCTTTAAGTAAATTTAGTGATTTAACAGAGACTTACCTCTGTGTCAAAATGCACTGTATAGTAAACTATGAATGACTAAAATATAAGGACTGAGAATCTTTGTTTTTCTTTTCTTTCCTTTTTTCTTTTGGTATTGGATATTGAGTAAGCCCAAGGGCCTTCTACCTCCAAGCTATACCCCCAGCTCTTTTTATTTTTTTTATTTTTAAACAGGGTCTTGCTAAGTTGCTGAGACTGGTCTCAAACTTGTTATCCTCCTGTCCCAGCCTCCCAAGTACTGGAATTACAGGTTTGTGCTACTATACCTGGCTAATATTTTTTGTTTTTTAAGAAAATTGTTATATGCTTTGGAAATAGTACATCATGCATGATTCTCGTGATAACACAATGTGAAGGGTACAATAAGAGACCACAGGATTGTAGGGTTTAATGAGATAAAAAGATTCAGTTGTTATAAATCCATAAAAATTTCACAGATGAGGAGGTACGTCAGATGATCCTTGAAGAACTCGTAGGATGTCAGTGGTTTGAAATTAAGGGATAGGCATTTTAAAATAAGGGAACAGTATGAATAAAACAACAAAAATGAGGAGGTTGTAGATCATATTTAGTAATAAGGAATAGTCTGAACATTGCTTGAGTTACAGGATTTAAACAGGTTAATAATGGAAGAAAATACTTGAAAGTATTTTAGATGTAAGGAATTCATGTTAAATTTGATGGCATTTGGCAGTCAGTGAAGTTTACTGAATTGAGAAATGACACTTTTGAAACTTACTTTTTGTATGTGTGTGTGTGGTACTGGGGATTTAACCCAGGGGCATTCTACCTCTGAACCACACACCCCCCAGTACTATTTTATTTTTATTTTGAAACAGGGGCTCATTAGGTTGATGAGAGTCACTACTTGCTGAGGCTGTCCTCAAACCTGCAATCCTCCTGTCTCAGCTTCCCAAGTACTGGGATTATAGGAGTGCACCACCACGCCCAGCTTGGAATTACTTTTTGAGTATAATCATATTTTGGTTCATGTGACAGTAGGAAATATTTCAATCAAAGACTGGATAAAAGGCAATATAAGAATTCTAGATAAGAAGAAATGAAGACTTGCAGCATTGAATTGGTATCAGAAATGGAAACAAACATCAGACACAAAGAATTCCAGCATACTTCTACTTTTTCTTTTGGTGGTCATAGGAATTAATAAACATATTCTTAATCTCAAACTCTTGGTGTGCGAGAGGGGCTTATATTATGGGTGTCCCACGCTCGTCCTGACTATGAGCACTTGCTATGGTCTGTGTGGCCCTCAGCACCAGTTCTGTTTTTGAGGTCAGGTAGAAAGCCAATGCTCACACCAGTGGAAGTGTGGAGGGGTTCAGTGTGTCCTGGTTGCCTACTTGTCTGAGTCCAGTAAGACAGAGCATACTCACATGCAACAATCTACATGAAAAGATTTATTGCTTTCAGATATGCAGCAAAGGGCAAAACAATCCATCATGAGCCAGTTACCCAAAGCTTGGGAAAGCTGCCCAGGGTGGATAGGATCTTGACTGCACAGTCTCCACACAGGTGGGGGACCCTTAGTAGACAGACCCTTAGAGGCATCCCACTCTGGGTTATATGAGGCAATGCGAGCCACTGGACAAACTTTGAAGGGCATTTTGCTTCCAGGGCAGCTCTTTGCCTTAGAAGCCTGAGTAGTCCTAGGCAGATTCTCTTCAACACAAGCTGTTACATACCTTAGGAGGGACAGGAACAAGGTCTTAGCTATTTTGGCAGTTTGCCCCTATCTTTGGAGATTGTGTTCCCAGAATATTCTGTAGTTGTTGTTGTTATTATTATTCTCGTACTGGGAATGGAACCCAGGGGTGTTCTACCTCTGAGCTACACCCAACCCTATTTTATTTCTTATTTTGAAAAAGTGTCTTGTTAAGTTGCTAAGGGTCTCGCTAAGTTGCTGAGGCTAACCTTAAACCTGTGATCCTCCTGTCTTAGCCTCCTAAATACTAGGATTACAGGTGTGTACCATGGCACTGGCTGTATAATTATTCTTGAGAACTACAAGCAGGAAAGTGAAGAGAACTGGGTTGGGTCGAGGCCACCCAGAGGGACTGTCTTATGAGAAGTACCCCTTCCCGGTCAGGCTGCTTAATTCCATAGATTGCATCATCTTACAATAGTGCCAGTACATGGTTTTCATCATTGTATATCCAGTTATAATCTTTTGTTTTAATTTATCCATATGAACACATTAAACTATCAGAATAGAGGGGGAGAAAAGGAAAGGAAACTCACTTTTTTTCCCTTGCCTTAATTTGACTTGCTCCTACCTAGAGGTTCCAGGTAGTTCCAGAATCTATTTAGATCAGTCTCTATTTTTTTTCTGTCTCTAGATCTTAAGCAGCTCCAATCTGAATTTGCCCACCATTATCCTTATCTTGCTGTCTGGGCACAGGCAGTCAAGATTGGAATTATTCTCTTCACCAGATTTAGGGTCATCTCAGTCAAGAACAAAGCTGCTTCTGTGGACTCCATGTTGTTATTTTGTTCTGAGTTTTGTGCATTTCATTTGGAGGCTTTTGACATAATAAATTGCTTAAGAATAAATTAACATTGTATCTTATGACTATGAATGATGCTCAAAAATGAAAGAGCTGCTAGGTTTTTTTTTTAACTAAGGACCCAGGGATATAGTATTCTCTGTTTTCAGGGAAACTTTAGGACCTTTTTGGCAGAATCAGATGTTCTTTTCAGCTCAGTACCTTGAACAGTTCATCTGTCCCTAGGCCCTACTATCCATACCCAGAAAGATTTACTTCTTAGTGTAAATTTTCCTGAGGAACTCTCCATATTTTGCTTCAAATTCAGGTTCCATTCTCTGTTTACTACTTTGGATTTAAGATAAATATTCTCTTATTCTGAGGCTCATCTTGCCTGTGGTACCAACAACAGATCCCTTATGCTATGGCCTTTTGTTATTGGATCAACTTCACTCACAAGACACTGCTGATAGCGTGAAAACAGTCTTTTTTTTTTAAAAAATACTTTTATTGGTGCATTGTAATTATACATCATAGTGATGTTCGAAGTCATACAAACAAACATGAACAGAGGTCTTGGTGTGTTTCCCTTTAGGTTCTACTCCTCTACCCACCTCTTCCAGATACGTAATACTAAGATTGGTAGTGATACCTTTCTATATGGGCATAGCATAATTGTAACTGTTCGTTTTCCCCTCTCTACCTTCTTCACCCTATCCTCTTCCACTACCCTACTTGTCATTCTTCTCATTTATCTAACGTCCCTTTTGTTTACTATTTTCTCTCTGTCTTCCATGTAGGAGAGAAAATATTCAACCCCTAACTTTTTGAGACTGGCTGACCTCAGTTAGCATAATCTTCTCTTGTTCCATTCATTTTCCTGAAAATGACATAATTTTGTTCTTCTTTGTGGACCACAGTTTCATAACTCATTCATCAGTAAAATTCCATTGTGTGCCTGCGTCACTATAATATTATGACTTCAGTTCCTTTGAAAAATACCAAGGAATGGAATCTCTGGATAATATGGTGGTCCCATTTCAAGTCTTTTGAGAAACCTCCACATTGATCTCTCTAGCAGTTGCACTAATTTGCAATCCCACCAACAGTGTTTAAGGGTTCATATTTCATTCCTATTTCTCCACATCCCCACCAGCTTTTATGATTGTGTGTATTCTTGATGATTGCCATTGTAACTGGGGTTAGTTGGGATCTCAGTATAGTTTTGATTTGCAATTCCCTGATTGTTAATGATATTCAACTTTTCTCATATGTTCATTGGCCATTTGTATTTCTTCTTTGGAGAAGTGTCTATTCAGATTCATTGCCCATTTTTTGATTTTTTTTTATGTTAACCTTACTAAGTCCTTTATACATTCTAGATGGTAGTCCTCTGTTGGAGGAGTGGTTGGCAAAGATTTTTTCTCCTTCTGTAGACTCTCCAGACTCTTGATGGTTTCCTTCACTGCATAGAAGCTTTTCAATTTTATGCTACCCTATTTATTGATTCTCAGTTTTATTTCTTGAACTTTAGGGGTCTTATTAAGGAAGTCTCTACCAGGGCCTGTATGTTGGAGAATTGGTCCTATGTCTTCGTCTAGTAATTGCAAAGTTTTTGGCCTAATTTCTAGGTCTTTGATACATTTTGACTTGACCCTTTGTGGAGGGTGAGAGACTGGGTCTAATTTCATTCTTTGAACTATGGAAATTCAGTATTCCCAGGACAATTTGTTAAAAAGGCTGTCTTTTCTTCAGGGTATGTTTTTCACTCCTTAGTTGAAAAATCAACTGGCTATAGGTGTGAGAATTTGTTTCTGTATTTTCTATTCTATTCGATTGGTCTATGTGTCTGTTTTTGTGCCAATCCAATGCTGTTTCTGTTACTATAAACTTGTAGTATAATTTTTTTGTTTTTCATATGAATTTTAGGACTGTTTTTCCTCGATCTGTGCAAAGTGGCCATGGTATTTTGATAGGGATTGTATTGAATCTGCACATCACTTTTGGTAGTATAGTTGTTTGGATGATATTTATTCTGCCTATCCAAAACCCCAAAACATGGGAGTTCTTTCCATCTTCTAAGGTATTCTTCAATTTCTTTCATTTGTGTTCTCTAATTTTCATTATAGAGGTCTTTTACCTCCTTGGCTAGATTTATTCCTAAGTAATGTTTTTGAGGCTATTGTAAGTGGAATTGTTTTTTGGATTTCTTTTTCAATGTAATTGTGGATGGTGTATAGAAGAGTCCATGATTTTTGTAAGCTGATTTTGTATCGAGCTACTTTGTTGAATTTGTTTATGAGCTCTAGAAAACTTCTGGTTGAGGTTTCTAGATCTTTTGAGTATAGAATTATGCCATCTGCAAACAGATAATTTCAGTTCTTCCCTAAGCACATTCTATAACATGAGGATTACCTACCCACATTGCTAAGATGACTCTTGTAGCTTTACTTGGCTTGAAGAAATGAGAACTTTGACACCTTTGTGAATTTTTCTGTTCTTAGCAAAGACTTTGTAGAGGTCAATATATTTTTATGTTACACTAGATACAACTTGTTACTCCTAATTAAAATGGCAGAAGTTTTGGAATGAAGGTTATCCCTACCAAGAGCTGTAAAATTCTCCTTAGAATTCAATGGAAGTGTCTCTGTAGTGTCAATACTCTATTCTACATTGTAAGAAGGACAGTTGTGTGTCCCTAGGAATTATTTAGGACAGCCCTCCACATTCTTCCATAAATATACCTTTGGAAATTAAGTGATGAGAACAATTTAGGGAAGAAAATATTGACTGTGATCATGTCTCAATAATATTCAAAATGCTTTATCTTACTAAATAAGAAAAAAGCACATTAAAAATATCTGACCCACCAACTTCTAGTTTGTAGTTCCCCTAGTATTATCTCCACCAAAATTAATGTTCTTTGAGAGAAAAATCCTATGTCTTTAAAAAAAACTTTAACCAACTTCAGTTAGCAGAAGCCAGTTTTAAAATTAAAATGTCCTAAGTTATATAAGATCATATATAGCTTTTAAAATAACATAAGCTAAATTATATTTATATAAGCAATTATAAATTCAAATTTTATAGAGCTTAAAATAATGATAAATATGTTAATATATTAAATGTTTTAATGGGGATTTTAATAGATATGTCTAGAAACAGTGTCAGGAGAAAATATGTGTAGTGTTTTAGTACAGACAGAAATCATTTATACTTTTGTATCTCTTTGGGGTCTCTTAGAAAGCATTTCTCCCATATTATTTAATCCTTATTGAGTTCCGTGAGGTGGAAAAGGTTAGTATCATTATCTTTAGAGCACACACAAGTAATTTGTTCAAAAATATGCCTGAAAAGTGACAAGAATGGAACTCAAGTCTTTGAACTTGTAGTATTATTTTGTTTTTGTTGAAATGCTGCAATAATATATTTTTTCCACTGAGGATAGAGCTAATGAACCATTTTTTTCAACAGCAAGAATCCATTATGTTCCTATTTTTGTCTAAGTATCTTGGTAGACACTAGGAACACAAAGTTAATAAGACAATTTTTATACTCAAAGAATGGATAGTTTGGTAAGTGCTTTTTAGTCCATGTCACAGTCTAATTTGGAAATCACAGATACAGGGAATAATTTGTCTCTTGTTCATTTAACAAACAATATGATGCAGTCTCATCTTTCCTTCTACAGTGTTACTAACTGAACAAAGAGAAGTTCATGAATCTAGATCTACTTGTTTTGTTTTCAGGTTTGAGTGGATTGCTTCACAGAAGGCACACTCTTCCAGGAACTGGACACTGCATTCTTTTTTTGCCTTAATGCAAACTTCATGTCCATTTTTTGGAATACCATTTAACATCCTCAGTCCTTAGTTTGGTCATTTATAGAATAATCATGACAAAATTTGGCCTACCTACCTAACATGAGGAAAAAAAATCACTATTTTACAGGTAAAATTGAAATCGAGAAATATAGGTGGACTGAACAGATCTAGAGTAACAAAGTCAGATTCTGCACTGTATGAAGAAATTACAGTCAAATAACTAGAATTATTATAAAAAGCACCGCATTCACGCTATCCAGCACATTCCTTAATTTGGTGGCACATCCATGGGATCACAGGTAAAAAGTAAACCGAGTTTATGGAAATGTTAGGGGTGAAAATATATTTCTTTGCTACCCTGAAGACCCTGCCATTCCAAATAAGCCTTGTCAATAAAGGCTCTGAGGCTGAGGTAGACTGTAGTGCCACCTCTGCTTTGCCTTATCTGTTAATAGAAATCATATACTTTTAAGCTAATCCTAGTGGGAATAAGTTACTAGTGGGAGTGTTAGAAACCTATAATCATTTTAAAATTTTAGGACAGTCATGGATTTTAAAGCACTATAGTTTTTATGCACTTGTACATGGAAGGCAAGCCTCTGTTTTGGGATAAACAAACGGAGGCCATGTTTCCACCCTCACATCGTTTCCATCTTGACCTTTATTATATCGCACCATGCTTGCGTTAATACCTTTGAAGGAGCAAAACATAGAAAAGATTAGGATGAGCTGGGCGTGGTGGTGCACACTTGTAATCCCAGTACTTTGGGAGGTGGAGACCAGAGGATCCGGGTTCGCGGCCAGCCTCAGCTCTCTCTCTCCCTGTCTCTCTCTCTCTCTCTCTCTCTCTCTTTCTCACTCTCTCTCTCTCTCTCTCCTTAGTGAGGCCCTCCGCAACTTCGTGAGACCCGGTTTCAAAATAAAGTCTAAAAAATAGGGCCGGGGGCGTAGCACGGAGGTAGAACGCCCCTGCGTTCAATCCCCGGTACCACAAAAAAAAAAAAAAAAAGAAAAGAAAAGATTAGGATGCTGTGGAGACAGAATCATGTAGTGCTCTCATGAAAAATTAAATTCCCTCCACATTCACAAAAGTAGGTCACTTCATTCTTAATTACATTTATATATCAAAGTCACTGATTAACGTGTATTTGGATATTAGATAAGTCTGAAGATTCCTTATTGTCAAAGCTGTTGTACAAACACCTATCACTTATGAGACAAATATTATCAACTTTAAAGAATATTTAAGATGCTTCTTCCTCAAATTCCATTGCCCTTTTTGTCTGTTTCATGATTTTTCACAGCTTCATCTTGCATACTTCTAGGATTTTCTATCTAAATGACCCATTTTTACCTTTGGTTCCTTTTATTAATGAAAGACAAAAAAAAAATCTCAGGTCTAAAGAGAACACAGGGTGCACTACCTTAGGAACTATGTCTGAATCCCTTGGTGCTAGAATTTTAAATATAAGTATTTGAAGAAATGAACAGAGAACTTTAAGTTTTTTTAAGATTTAGGATGGCTGAGTAGACAAAGGATAAAAAAAGCCACACTCTCTTAAGTGCAAATTATATGAATTATGGGAAGATATCCCCCTTCTAATGTAAAACCACAGCACAGTAACTTGAGACATATTTGATCATTCCCGGAGACAAGAAGTTCTCTATGGAGAGTATTTGCAAACATTATTCTGAAGGTCTGAAAAGGACATTGGACAGGTCATATGAAATATTAACTATATGTTCAGGAATTATATTAGAGCACTGTGAAGAAATGGTAATGCCTTTGGCTGTGGAATACATAAAATGAATAAAAGAAGTAAATTTATATTTCCCACCATCATTGAGAAAATATTGTGTGTACCATTTTCAATTATTTGCCAATCGATCAGGAAAACTGATTTTAAATTTTGCTCAATTTAAGTTGAAAGTAATAGCTACTTTATAATAATGTATTTTCAAAGTTCTGAAACACCATACTTTAGTAATAAAATTAATATTTTCACATTTTACAAAAACAACAGTACTTTCAGGATGGGATGACTTTTCTATAAATGTCTATACAGATATTTCAGTTTGAGAAGGTAATCAATATGAAATTCAACACCAAATTTGCTCTTTAAATTTCACAAATATACTGCCAAAGTGATAATTATTAGGCCTGTGGTGTCCCAAATCAGGTATTGACATAATTCCTTGTGGTTTGATAATGGCTTTATGATTTGAATTTAAAAGATTTTGAAAGGTGAATGATAATAATACTGCTCTAAAACATTAGAACGTGAAGATTTGAAGCATTGCTATAGTCACATAAATCACTCAATTTCCCCTTGTTTTCATAGTAAACATATTTCCCCTTGTTGTTGAAAATGAATGCATCAGCATAAAAGCCTCTTCAGAGAGAAAAATGTATATTGATCACTATAAGTGCATTTCCGTAATACCTTCAACTTATTGAAATTAACCCCCAACCATGTTCTGTTTCCAACAAAGATTCCTTTCATGTGTTATTTATTGATTTACAGCTTAATAGAGATGCAAAAATAATTTTCATTGTGGAAAACATATGTAAGACCTTGTATTATTATTTGAATGTGTTTGTAGCATTCGGGAAAACATCACAAACATCATACTCAATAAGAGGTAACAGATTACCCAAGGTACCTGTTATGATGCTTTTAACCTCCGACAATGTGCTGAAATCGATATCTATGCTGAATATCTGTGTGACCACAAAGTACAACCTGACTAGTGACCATGTGGAGAAAATAGATTTCAGAGTGCAAGGTTGGCTGTGTTATAATCTGAATTGTATTTTTTCTCAGATTTATTCTACCATCCCTTTGCATTTCACAATTTCCATTTGGGAAATGGTGATAACATTAGTCGTCATTGAGCTCAATGGATGTTCCACAAATAGATGCAGCATCATATGTGAATAGCTCACAGAGCTTTCAGAGGGAGCTGCTCTGCAGATTGAGGTAATGTATAGGTCAAATCCAGGACCTGAGGCAGGTGCTCCCTCATTGTTATTTAGTTTCTCCTATTATAAGGGCAAAGCTGGCAGTCGGCCAAGAGACATATCACAAAGAGCTGGCAGAGATTCCGGGACTTGAGCCCTGTCTCCCACTTCTGCATTTCTAATGAACTGAATCAAATGAAGACTGCCAGTATGGATTGATAGAAAGACATTTTGCTTCATGATTCATAGTTCCCCACTTGCTACTTCTAAACTGTCTTTTTGTTTTTTTTACTATCTTGAACTCTAGAATAAAAGCTTATGTAAGATGGCCTCTGGTTTTTATGCAAAATAGTGCATAATATGTCATAAATGTTTCGAGTGCTAAAGTTAGAGACACATAGTTTGCTGGCTTAAGGCACTAGTCATCTAAATGTAAATAGTCTGTCATAGTTGTATGCTGTTATTTCATACTTCATTATCACAATTTATGCAATATATCTTAGAAGTAATAAAAAAGGATTAAGAGCACCACCTAATTAGTGTGAGACTAAATGCAATATTAAAAATATATTGCACCAATAAAATTCTAAATACATATATATGTATATATATATAAGTATAGTATGTGAGTGTATGTGTGTGGACATGCATATATGTATATAGACTGATGTATAATTCAGAAGCAAAATTTAGTATTTAGGAAATCATATGTATTTTTGACTCCCTAGCTATATTATTGGTAAGCTAATTTAGGATCACATGGATATGCATTCTGTGATTCCTTCATAAAATAGATCAAGGATAAGATATTGATAATAATTTACAATATTCTTAATTTTCTACATTTTCCAGAACAGTTCAAGTAAATGAAGACAAATGTACAAAATCAGTAGAATTAAATAAACTAAACCACAGGAATGTTGAATACTTATCAGTTCAAGTGAAATTATGTATTTTGACTAATAAAATATCCGATGAGAATTTTGAGGGAGAAAATATTTTGAAATATATTTCCTTTTCAATGGATATTTTTAAAACTAAAACACCCCCAACCTACACACTGGCCCCACATACAAACTGTGTTAGTTTCTAAATGTTCTTGTATATTTGAGATCAATTTTCTTTGCGTCATTGGGTCAATTCAAGATCCTACTTCTATCGTCAGTATCTCCTCATTATGCACTAAAAAAAGGTGGATTCAATAACATAATTTCACATTTCCTGTAAACTGTCTTTTCTGGGCACTCTCTTTACACACACACACACACACACACACACACACACACACGAAGATGCAGCCAATACAAAGATTAGTAAATTGTCATATCTAACAATTGGCGGTACAAAAATAGATTACTGTCAAAAACTGAAAAGTAATTAGAATACTTTCCCTGTATGAAGTCACTGTTGAAAATGAAAGCTTTTTTATAATATTTTATGCTTACTTTATTTTGCAAACATCTGAGCTTTTAAAATAGATACTCTGAGATCCTAAAAGTTCTATAACATAATCAGTTTTGATAATTCAGATGCTGCATGTGTGAATTTGAGTCACTCAAGAGAGTTAAAATCTTCCCATATTTATAACACACATGCAAGCAGACTCCAAGTGTTGTAAATTGGACCTTAATCTCTTAAATAACATCTCACATCTCTATCTTAGTGTACAGAGAAAGGATAAAGATGGTTTATGTTGTTTTCATTAACTATTTAAATCTATCGTGTATTCAGGAATATAATTTATTTCAAGCTGCTTTTTATCGTGTCTACTGTACGTAATCTGAAAAAATACCATATGTCTGACCACAGCCAGCATGCTGTCAGCTTCATTAGAGATCATATTATTCCACACGCTGTGGCAGGGTGGCTAAGGAGACAATGTCTGTGTGCGTGTATGTGCATGCCTGTGCACACCAGAGCCTGGATCTCAACCCTGTGATGATGGAGGGCACAGGCCTGTCCTAAGAAAAAAGGATCAGAATGTTTCCTTAGGATATGTTTTATGTTTTTCTCCTGTTTCCTCCAGTTTTTAGCACTCCATTACTTGGCTTATTTGTTTAATTCCCAGACACTAAGGACGAGAACAGATCCTGGGAGAGCCTTCCCTCAAGACAAGGATTTATTTTCCACAAAGAACACAATATTAGAACCTCACTGGAGAACATTATGCTAAGTGAGGCCAGTCAGTCACAAAAAGTGAAAAATCGGATGTGTTCCCTCATATGTGGAAGCTAGGGAGAAATTGGGATATAGAAGGGACTCTAGACAAAGGAGGAGAAATCTTAGTTGAGTGAAGAAGGGGATCAAATTGAGGGAGATGGGAGGGGGGAAGAGGGAAACACCTCAATGGTCATGATGTTCATGCACAGACTTATCAAAGCCAATCACTGTGCTGACCGCGGGAAGGAGGGGAGGGGAGGGAATAGGGCGGGAACTAGGGGAGTGCTGAGTGCTGTGTGCATGTATGCCTCTACCACCCTGAACTTCAGCAATATGTATGATTATAATGCACCAATAAAAAAAGAACCTCACTAAGATGTATAATTAAAATGCACCAATAAACATATAAAAATGAGATGAGAAGAATTTTCAAGTATCATCTTTGACATTCCAGATTAGGGCATGATTTCTTTCTTACAGTCTTCTTATATCAGATGCCTTGTTCCTTGAGGAAAATCACAGCAAGTCGACTGACATATCATGGCTGAGAGAGAATTTATGCTGAGGATCAGTACAACTCAGCCTCTCTGTTTTACCTGTGCTAGCTCAGTAGCTTTGCTTTTCCATGCTTCAGTTTCTTCAACTGTAAAATGAAGCTAGTAATAATACTTATCTCAGAGTGGTTGAGGGGATTAAAGGAGATGATGCATATAAATTGTCACACAGTGCCTGGAAGGAAACTCAATGACTGTTGCAATGTTTTTAGATAATCACATTATTGGAGAGCTTATTTAAAAGTCCTTTTCCCATATTTTAAGTCCCAAACTAGAATCTTGCTACTTCTCCAAGTTAGAAGAGTTTATGCCTTGTTGGAGGTATCCAAATGAATGATCTCTCAAATGAGAACTCCTTTAGGTACAAGAAACATGTTTCTCCAAGTCTTTTCTTTTTGAGGCTAAACTTTGATCAGTTACTTCATCTCTTTATGTGTCATGAGTCATCATTCTAACTATTCTTCTCTGGGCACTGATCATGTGTTTATGTTTCTCAAGATATTGAAGGCAGTGTTTCTGGTGAATTAGAGAAGCAGTGTCAAGCAAAATACCCCTCCCCTTTTGTCTCTATTCTGCTTCTGCTGATGTAGTGCTGTTATTTGGGGGCAGTCTGAATAGGCCATGTTTTCTTGTTGTGGAGACAATTACATATTACATCTTGAGTGACATCTCTAGACTTAATTTTGTAGTCAACTTAAATCTGAAGTGATTTTATCCCGAGATTGAGAGCTGTTAAGTCACATATCTTTCATCAAATAATGTGTCTTTGTTTTAATTGATTCTTTTAAGACTTGGTGCAGAGCTTTCCTTCTATTTCTATAAAAATAATTCCAGATCTTGAGACCATCTGTCTGTTACTGGACTAGAACAAACATTGCCTCAGTTTCCTGGTGAGGACATTCAAAATGGCAGAGAAATGGTGTACTCCAGATATCTCAGGGACACAAACTCCCTTTTTCATACATGGTTGCTTAGGAATACTTAACCCTATAGTTAACTTACAAAATTATTTCTTTGGCCATAACAAAACCATATGAGAGGTATGCCTGTTAGATTTGTCCTGATAAGCTTGCAACATAATTTTATTTTGGGTTAACTTTGTTTTTTATTGTGTTGTTGTATCTTCATATGTCTTAGAATTTTTTATCAATCTAGTGAATCAAAACAATGTTCATTGCTATTAGGGGAACCTCTTTCCACACAAAACTCCTCTGATATTGGCCATAGGCTTCCAGGTGAGAGTAATATTTTGTTGTGCAGGCACCAAGGAGAGAAGCCTTCTTAACAGCCTTCACCTCTATATTGACTTGCAGTTGTATCCAGAAAAAGCCAGCATTGTCCCAATCTTTAGTCTTTGTAAATTGAGGGAAGGACTGAAGGCATTCAGAGAACACCAGGGAGTCCTTTGGTTTCCCAGGAGTCTATGAGAAAGCAGAAGAAACAACCCCCAGTGTGAATTTGATGGATAATTTTAGTTTTATTGGTATAAATCCATATGCACACTTGAATTTTAGCTCAAAGTCTCACCAATTCCCCTGGTATTCATATTGTATATTTTATAACCAGTAGCCCCTCTCACCCAGTTCTTTAGACTAATGCATTTGAGTAATATACATAGATCCTGATTCTGAATATTCTAAAATATTTCAATTAACTCTAATCACCATGTCACAGAAACAAAAGATGATCCATGCTTATGCCTAGTCTTGGTCCCATGTATTGAGGCTGTGGAGAGTTTTTGAACATTATTCTATTGATGTTTCATGTTAGGAAGAAATTTAAGCAAGAAGTAACATGACTAGGGATATCATATGGGTAGCAATTTATGAAATGGGATGTGAGTATATCAGGAGACTTTTGCAGAAGGCATGAGTCAGAAGAAGATGCATAATCTACAAACATTGGTAACTGAAAGAGGCAGAGAAAAGGAGGGAGGAATTAATTGGAAGTGATGCAATCGGTTTTAATTTTGACTTTAATAAGGGAAGAAAGGCTGGAGATTTGGCTTCTCAGGAAGAGAATGAATTCAGACTTGTGCATGTTGAATTTAAGCTACAAGTGGGATAAGAACATGGGTTAAAATTTTAGCAAAAGAAGAGAGGCCAAGGATGTACCAAGATATGTGGGAGACATTCAGTTTTTGAAAGGACAGGATGGATGTGTTCATCAGTTGGGAACAAACTGAGAGAAGTAGACCAGGTAGTTGGGAGAATGAAGACAAATATTAAATAACAGAAAGGGCAATACAGGTCTCTCTCAGGTAATTTCAAGAAAGGTAAAGACTACTACAGGAAAATAAAAGTGAATATAATAACAACTAAGAAGATTATATTCAGTTCAGCAATTTGAGGAAACATATCTCTATGTGAATCTATATTAACATATCTACATCTCTCTATATCTTTCCATATATCTTCATCTCCTTTTTTGGTAGTATGTTTTAAAGATAATATATAAATTTCATCAGCATTATACTCAGTGGGGAGTCACTAAATCCATTATTATTAGAATGAAGCAATACAATAATTATTGCCAACACAATAATAGTTAGCATTGTTAATTATTGCTAGTAAGGTTCTGGAATGGAAATTACCATTATTGTTTAACATTGTTCTTGGGATGTTCAGGAAAAAATGATATCAGAAATGAAAAGTCATGCTTATTATTGTTTGTAGACTATTTATCAATCAATCCAGAAATCTCCCAAATCAAAAAAATAAATTAAAAATAATAAGAAGTCATTAATGTGCCTGGTCAGAATATAAATAGGTAAAATTTAGTAGCTTGCTTTTAAAATCAGCAATAACTGATTGAAAAATAACTTGCTTGTGTTCAAGATAGTAACAAAATAATAAAATACTCAGGAAAAAGCTTACAATATATGACCTTTATAAATAAAACTATGAGCTTTTCTAAGATATATTTAACAAAATTTAAATTAATGTGCTTTTTGGGTCAATACCATGTTGTTTTGTTACTATAGCTCTGTAGTATGATTTGAAATCAGGTATTTTGCCCGCCCCCTCCATGTAATAACATCCTTCTTTGGAACATGATGAAATATTCTCAATTTTATTTGAAAAACAAACCTTTACACATTAAACAAATAAATCAGGAAAATTATGGCAAAAAGGAATAGTAAAATAGAACTTGCCCTGTCAACTTCTAACATCTGAACATATGGGTAATTAAATATTGGCCAAAAAATTGACAAGGAATTTAGTGACACTAAAAGTTATAAAAGAAATAATCACAACTATATCAATATAGTTTTTACAATATCAAGAGAAACATAGGTTATTTAATAAATAATGATTTATCTTTGAAAATCACTCAGGGAAAGATATTTACTTATTACCATGGATCAAAATAACTGTTAAAATACTAAAAAGAAATCAGGTAAATATATTTTATATTTGGTATTATCAAAGACAATAATCAATGTTCAATATTGTAAAATATTGAGCAAGAAATGTAACTCCCAATAACCAATTAGGAAAACACTTGAATATTTCACTTTGTCAACATTTTACATTTTTTATTTTGGTAAAAAGAAACAAAAACAAAATTAATGAAGTAATGGTATACTGATAAGAGATGTTTTCGAGATTCAGGGTATGACTCAATGGTAGAGCTACTGCTTAGCATGTGAAAGGCCCTGGGTTCCATTCTCAGCACCACACATACACACCCTCAAAAGATATTTGCAATATAGAGGAGACATGAAGATTTAATAAAACAGCAATTTAAATAGAAATATGCCAATATAAAAATGAGCAATGATGATTAGGCAATTTGTAGTAAGTGATATAGTCAAGGTCAATGAGAGTGACGTATAACCCAATTCATTAGCAATTAAATGTGTGATCCAGTGGTACCAAACAAATCTTAGAGTCAGTGGGAATTCACATTAACTCTTTGTTGAAAGATGAATTGATAAAACCTAAGAGGCCACCTAAAATTCTCATAAAATTTGAATGTTAGTAAGCCTTTAGTTCAGAAAAATCTACATAGAAATATCATTTAAAATTTTAAAAGTACATGTTTATGTAGAATTACTTCAGAATAATTATAAAACAAAAAAGGAAAAACATAGTATTTTGGTGATGGTTAAGTTAAATTGCTTTACACACCACATAGCCATATGGTGGATGTATGGCTATGAAATTCTTAAATCAACATGTTCACCAGTATGCTCTTAAGTAAAAGTGATAGGCATCAGAGAGAGGGAGGGAGAGAGGGATAGACAGAGAAGAAAAGAACTTTCCATATGCAGTGACTGTAGAAATATTACAAAAATTTTATAAAAATACTGGACTTACCAATTGTATTACTTTTATTTGTACCTTTTTATATTTTATCTGTTAAATAAGCATATATTAATTTGAAGTTGGAAGACCATAAAGCTATTTATAAGTGTTCTCTTATTTATTTAGACGTGAAGATAACAAATATATTTGGTGCTCAGTTAATGGGAAGGGAGCAAATTGTTCAAATTATTTGCAATAACTGCACTCTTTTGAATTCCCAGTAACCGCAACCAACTTGAGCTTCCTTGTGGAAACTTTTAATGAATGTTCAATATTGTAGAATATTGAAGAAGAAATGTAACTCCCAATAACCACAACTGATTTGAGCTTCCTTATGGAAACTTTTAATGGATCTTCACATTATTCTACAATAACATTGAGCCACACTGCTGACCTGAGATGATAGTTCTCTAACAGGAGTTTTCTGTGGCAAATACTGAACCTCATCTGTAGGATATGCTCAAATAGCTCTTCTGAGATGTTTCTAAGAAAATCTATTATTTGAGCTAAAAAGACACTTTTAAAAAATTAATCATCTGTAATCCAAAAGTTAAGTCGAAGAACAACATTAATTGCTTACACAAAAAACTTGAAATGAGAAAAAAGGCACCACCACATCTGCTAGGAGGTAGTTTGTCATGCGATCAAGAGTCAGTTGGGGTAGGGGGGTGAGAAGAGAAGGTTTTGGAGGTGAGATCCCCAGGGAAAGAACGTGCACATGGAGCTGCCATCTGGAGGAGAACAAACAGCAACTTTATTTCCAGACCATTCCTTATCTAGGATGCCCAAAAAAATGGCTTAAATCCACACCAGTGTGAGACATGCATACCTGTTGCACTTAATCATTGTACATGACTATATACAGTGCACATGTGCGAGATGCTGCATTTGTAGTGTGCATGCATGAGATATGCAGGCATCTCTGGCTGTGTGGGGGAGGGGAGACATGCCAGTCACCACCAGCCTGTATTTCCTCTAGATCCCCACATACTTGTAGCTTAGTCAATTCATTTCATGATTCCTTAACCCACTCACTCCCTTCCTTCCTTCCTTCCTTCCTTCCTTCCTTCCTTGCTCCTTCCCTCCCTTTTTCCCTTCCTCCATTCCTTCCATACTCCCTCCCTCCCTCCTGTGAGTTACATCCCCAGACCACTTTTATTTTTTATTTTGAACAGCGTCTCACTGATTCTTTAATTTCTTCACATAAGTAGTTATCTGAGAAACCTGTGAAGTACTAGAACATACCATCCTTTAGCAAGAATGAAAATAGAAATTCAAGTGCTAAGGTGTATGAATTGTAACATCCTTGTTACAAAGCAGTTAATTTCAAAAGGTTTAAGTAAGCCACAAATCCTACTAAGCAAAGCATACTGTATCAACTGAAGTTGTATTCATCTATTAGAGCTCCCACAAAAAAGACTGGGTGATTTGAACAATTTATTTTCTCATGGTTCTGGAGATGAGAAGTCTGAGATCAAGCATTGGCAGGGTCAGTTTCTCTAGGCCTCTCTTCTTGACTTGTAGATGGCCTTCCTCTGTGTCTTCACTTGTGTGTCTGTGTCCTAATCTCTTTTTATAAGGATAATAGTAATTTTGGATGAAGCTCATGGTAATAACCTCATTCTACTTTTACCTCTAAAGACTCCCTCTCCAGACTCAGTCACATTCTGAGGTCCTAGGGGTTAGAACCTCAACATAAGTTTTGGGGGGGGACACAATTAAATTGAAATGATGATTTAGAGTATGTACAGGTGAATGCATGATTCTTTATTACTATTGGATTTGTTTTGTTAACGTATTCAATTAATAAATATACATAAAGATATTAAAATATCAACTTAATCTAAACTGGGTGATTGAAATCTTTTGAACATCATATTCTAAGATAGCCTGTTTGCAGCATTATGTCATTTCTATAATATTCCTAGAAGTATAGAAATATAAAATGTAAGTAAAGATTCTGGCAAAAGACATGGGATATGAGCCTTGTTCTAAGGGAAGAGTTCTGGGCAAGAATTTAAGTTCGGAAATTATCAGTGTATAGTAGTATTGGAAGCCATACAGAACTGGGTGAGATGGCACAGGTTGAGTGCACAAAAAGAAAAGGAGTTCTATGACAGTTAAAGGGATTTTGACTTTTTCCAGTTTGGGAGAGAGGGAGGTCCTAGTTTAAAAAAACATTACTACTCTGTTGAGTAGAAGAATACCAAAAACTTAGGTTGTGGGGAACTTAGATAAGTTTTCCAAGAACAGGGGCTAATCAATTGTGTCAAATTCTATAGGGTAGTTGAGTAAGATGAAAACAAATAACACTGACCTTTACAAAATGTTGGTGTTTGGGGGCTGTCATTAAAAACCAAGTCATTGCAGCAATGGTAATTAGAGCACTCTGTGAGTGCCATTAATGAGGAATGAGAGATGAGAAAAAGGATACATGGAAGATAGACAGCTTTTTGCTATCATAAAGTTTTGCTACTTTATGGAAATGGGCAGTTGCTGGAGCCAATAATGAATTCCCAAGAATTTATACTCAGGGGTGTATGTCTGTGTATGTTGCTTAAATCGGGTGATGTTAGTTGGTTTGTCAAAATGAATTATCCAGTAAAGAATGAGAAAATGATAATGCATGAGAGAGTGGGATATACTTCAGGAAGAATTTCTTGAGTAGGAAACAGAAGATGAGATCCAGGGCACAGGTGGAGAGGTGGCCTTAAAGAGAAGTGTGACTTGCTTCTACAGATGCCAACTTCTGAGCAACCTTGTCCCTTCCACCGTCTGTACGAGCACAGTGAAGATGGCCTTACTCCATTGTTTTCCCTTCCCTTAGCTGGTGGCAGAGTGCATTTTTTAATTTGATTGTTCCTACATCATTCTTCCTCTCTATGCTCCTTCTGTCTTTCATTTCTTAGCTCCCACACTCCTTACTCCTTTCTTATCGCCCTTTCTTCCTTCCTTCCCTTCTTTTACTTCCTCCTTTCCCTTTCTTTTATGCTTGTCACTGTGAACTCAAGAATTTGACGTGTTATATTCACTATGATCCCAGTTTCCTTCTCTGTAAATCCCATTAGGGCAAAGGCTGTATAGTGGTGTCTATCGAATATGACATATGCTGATGGATGCTTGGCTAATCTACCTACTTTGTAGAGTTGATTTAAAATGAACATATAGGATGGTGCCCTGCTCATGATAATTACTAATTATACAAAGTTATATAGTACCTACCTCTTCAAGTTGTTCAATCTTATGTTGAAGATTTTTTTTTGCTTTTTTGTTTGTTTGCTTTGTGGTACTTGGATTGAACCCAGGAGCATTTTACCTATGAGCTACACCACCAACCTTTTCAACTGTTTTTAAACAGGGTCTTACTATGTTGCTTAGAGTCTTACTAAGTTGCTGAGGCTGGTCTTGAACTTGCAATCTTCCTGTCTCAGCTTCCAAAGTACTGGGATTACAGTCTGCACCACCACACCCAGCTAAAGATATTTTTATTGAACCTCTGGTGTTGGCATATGACAAGTACTCTTATAGCTTATGGACAAGACAGACACATTTTCTGTCTATAGAGGCTTTTATTGTCCTGGGGTAGATAGACTCTCCTCCCCTCCAAAGCAAGTAGATAATTAAAATAAATGTGCAGCTGCTGATAGATTCTAGGGGAAGAAGGAAACAAAACAAAACAAAATAAAACAAAACATAAAAAAAACAGAGCAAGCTCAGGATGGGTAGCTGTGGCAAGGGTTACTCTTCTAGATAGACCAGGGGGAGAAGTCTGCACTGATGATATTTGAACAGAAACCTGGAGAAGAATGGGGACTAAATCATGCAAACACCGAGCAGAAGAATATTCCAGGCAAAGAAACAGCAAGTGTGTAATCCCTTGAAAGGAGAAGGATAGCTAGAGCGATGGAGGACAAGCAGCCAGGTTAGCGAGAGGCTGGGCCAAGGAGAGCCTTGGTGTAGGGTTAGGGATGAGGCCAGACCATGAAGGGCCATTTGGTACTTCTTGAGGGCTCATCTTCTGCATGGGGTGGGAAACCATTGCAAGGTTTTGACAATAGTAGTGACGCCATCTGACCTATAATTTAAAGCAAGTATTATGGTTTTGGGAAATAGATGGAGGGGGCCTAATTAGGGAAATATGGAGCAGTTAGGTGGCTGTTGAAGTGATCCTGGTAAGAGATGATAGAGGGGTGGCACTGACAGGTGAGGCAGGAAGTGGAGGTGTGTTCAGATCCTACATGGGTTTTGAAGCTAAATTTCACAGACTCTGTTGAGGACTTGGATATGGTATGCTGGAGAATGAAAAAAAAATAAAAAATGGCCTCATAGTTTTGACTACTGCTTCATGGACTGTCTGAAGCCTTTAAAACAGTACCTGGAACAAAATAAATGCACCGTAAATATTAATATTTTATTATGTTAATGTCTATCTGTTATCTTCTATTCTTTCCATTATGTGTTTATACTTGTTTCCATGTTTTTGACTTCTGAATTTTATGTTGACTGTTACCATAATGCTCTTTCTCTCCAGTGCTAAGCATCTAGCTGCATGAATTTTAGGAAGGCAGTATTCTTAGTGCCAATATCTTGGACTGAAATCAGCATATAGTTCACTTACTGTGTAGCTATGGGCAAATCGCTAATCTCTCAATTTCATCTCCTATGAAATGAGGATAATGATATTTACCTCCCAAGGCTATTATGAAAATTAAAGAACATCCAGATTCAAAAGTGAAAGCCACTACAAAGTATGACTTATTGCAGTTTTTATTGTTGCCTGCCCTCTTCGAAGACTATGTTAATCCTAGCCACTCCAAGGTATGAAAGAAATGAATTTGAACACATTAGTCATTCATACTGGGTTTTATTCTTGTTTTGTAATATTTGAATGTTTTTATTGGTGAGATTTGTTTTCTGTATTTCAGTTTGTGATTTGAGACCTGAACAGCTCTATTGAATCACTTTTTAGAAGATGTAATGAACTCAGATTTTCTAGTCAGGATGAATATTAGACTCAAGTAGGGAGTAGAGTGGGGACAGTTTAGAATATATGTCCTAGACATTAAGCTTAAGAATACTCCATATCTTAGTGCATGTTAGATGCGCCCACTACCAGAAGCTGGGAAAGCATTATAGGAGGGATGGGAAAGACCTATCAATAGGTACGAAGTTATAGTTAGATAGGAGAAATAAATCCTGCCGTTCTATTGCACAGTAGGGTGACTATAGATAACACAAGTATAGTGTATATTACAACAAAGCTAGAAGAATGGATTTTGAATGTTTTTTACCACAAAGAAATAATAAATGTTTGAAGAGACAGATACACTTACCATGATTTGAACATTAGACAATGTATACATATATCAAAATATTATGATATCCCATATATATAATTTTATGTCTTAATTAAAATAAATTGAAAAGATATACTTCCAGGGTATAATTATTGAACATATTGTTAGGATTTTGGTGGTCAACAAATTCAGTGTCTAAAATTATTGGAACTTAGAAAACATTTCATTTTTTTGAGGGAAATTTAAAGCTTTGATCACTTATAGAAAACTGCAGAAAGTGGAGGGACCAAAATGTGACTTATCATTTTATTTACAATTATATCCTTACTGAGATTGAAGGTGGGAAAAATCTTTATACACATTTAGGAATGCATAGCACCACCAGATATTTACTTGTCTATTTACATTATTTTACTACTCAGAAAATGTGTTCAATGTAGACTCATCTTGAACAAAAAATACATCTTTATCCATTGAGTTACGTTTTTTTCTGCAGATATTATTATTATTTCTAATTTGTAGAAAAGGGAACTCAGGGCAAGAGAGACTAGATCACAGGATCACTTGTTTAATAAGTATAAGATGTAAGAGTCAATATTGTCTTCCAGACTCTCTTATATATTTATCATCTACATTTCTGATCTATCTGTTTACATTATGAAGTCTTGGTCATTTCCATACTAGAATTATCCCAATTAGAAAAAAAGCCATATTTCAGCTTTGACATTTCTTTATAAGTATTTTATGAAGAAGAAGTGAGGTTATGTTTTTATTGAATTTTGGGCAGAAGACAGATTCAAAATAATTTAAAATTAATGGGTTTGGAGAATGTATAATCTGTTCAGAGAGCATGTGCATTTCAGTTTTACCTCAAATAATGTAAAAACAAGTGACAGAGTACCATAGTTTCTCTGAGATTAATATTGCAGTCTGACCCATCTCAGATGGACATCAGAAAGGCAGAGTTTAGAATTAGATTCTACAAAAATAGTTATTGCATTTGTTAGGAAGCTTATAATGTAATCTGAAAAATTCCTTTGTAACTAAGATAAAAATTACCTTTAAAACCCCTTAATATATCTCTCTCTCTCTCTCTCTCTCCCTAGTGAGGCCCTCAGCAACTTCGTGAGACCCGGTTTCAAAATAAAGTATAAAAAATAGGGCCGGGGGTGTAGCGTGGAGGTAGAACGCCCCTGGGTTCAATCCCCGGTACCGCAAAAAAAAAAAAACAACCCTTAATATCAATAAGCACCTTCATAATATGCAAGAAGTATTTAAAGCCACTTAAAACATTTAAGTGCCTATAACTTGTTAGGTAATTTGTAGTGCTATGGTACAACCAGCTTTGCATATATACTTATGTCCATTTTAAAAGCCTTGTTATAAAGGCTTGTAATAATTATAAAATAAGAAGCCTTCTTCCCAATATCTTTCCTTTGTCAAAAGTACACTGTGGAATTGTTGGTGAATAGTAAATATAATTAGCACCAGGACTATTTTTGCCTTCTCTCATATACAGACCAGTAATATGACATGCTTTGATAAGGTGAGAGAGGCTGTTGAAAACTGGCTTTGAACAAAAAGAAATTCTGACCTATACATACATTTTTTCAAGCCTTTATTGATAAAATTCATGTACAGTGTACTTGTTTACAAAGCTCTAAATAATAAAATATTATAACTACTTTTTGATTAAGAAAAGGAATAAAAGCTGTCTTTCTTAAATCCTGTAGCTGCAGGTCAGATGCTGAAAGAATAAGTCATGTCATAGGGATCAATAATAATTTTGAACACAATGTAGAAACAGCTGTTTATGATTGTATTTGAACAAGATATTGGAAATACGTTTGTCAGGAAAGTTTGACCTTGGGAAAATATCAGACTAATTTTCCAGTGAACAGATCCTGACATTTTTATTCATAGGAATATAAAGAGAAATTTAAACTGTAATTTTACTTGATATACTGCTGATAAGTGTGTGATTGGCACTTATATCATCTTCCTTTAATCACATCTTAATTAATACATGCAAGTTTGCCTATCCAGGGAAGGTGGTGAATAATAATTCATTGATGCTTCAGGCTTCTCTTCTCACTTTCTTGAAAGTAACCTTTATGAACTTGTACTATATTTTTCAAATTATTTTTCTATCTGTACCATAGAGTTAATTTCTAATATTCCAGATCTCTCTTATATGAAAATATTAAAAAGCTGTATTATGGACTTTATACAAGTTTTACCTATGTAGCTATGACATGTATTCATCCCAGTAAAAGATTAAAGTACATCTACATAGTAATTTTTAGTGTGTTTTTCCCAGCCACCTAAAATTTTTTCCCACTGCTTATTTTTCCTTTTGAAAACTAGCAACAAATACTTATTTCCTTTTAGTTTTATATCAGCTAGACCCCTGGATATGATATATCAGTAGACATTACATTGTAATACATGTAATTTTGTCTATTAACTAATCACGTATTTTAGAATCAAAGCTAATTTATCTAATTCTGCAAGACTTTAATTTCACTTATTTAACTAATCTCAATCTCATTAATTAAGTTAATTGTTCTCTGCAAGTTATTAAAACTAAAAATATTTTAGAGGTATAAGAGGCACAGTAGACAATTTATTCTAATTCCCTGTTTCTTAATGAAACCTAAATTATGTCTTTTAAGATATTTGGTAATGAAACATAGGCTAGTTGTTGGTATTGTCGTTAGTAGGAAACAAGTCTCTTCCATCTCAGTAAGCTCTTCCCACTCAAGCAGTATTTCAAATTGTACTATTCATGAGAACCACCTAGAGTGCTTGTCGCAATGAATATTCCTAGGCTCAACTTCAGAAATAGTGATGTAGTAAGCAAATTGCACCGAAATCTGTGTTTTTAACAATCTTCAAGGATGATTTGAACACAAATAGTCCAAGGATCACATTTTGTGATATAATATATAATATCTTGTTAGAATGGCTAAAAATGTAAATAAATAAATAATGATAACTAGCCTTACGTAAGAAAAAAAACCAGTTAGGCAAGTTCTAGGACAGGACCTGGGAGCTCATGGACAGAGGCCTAGCAGCCTAGTGGTTAGAGGTGGTGACACAGAAGCAGGTCAGCCTCTTGCAGGGTGAGTTCATACAGGCACAGAGGAAAGCGCACCCAGTAGAGGGAAGAGCATTCCACAGAAGGTGGTAGAAGTAGAATGTGCGGAATGGCACTCCAGGCGGTGGGAGTAGCTGGTGGAGGAAAAAATAAAACTAAACAACCACCAACCTAAACAACCACAAAATTATAGTAAGAGAAAGCGCGCCATATGGGACTTTTGTAGGAGGAATGTATGTGCTTACTACTGATCAGAAGCTTTCATAAAATGCTTATCGATAGTTGTATTACTTATTTCAACAGTGGTCTGAGGAGGGAAAACAATCCCACAAGACAAGGGACGGGGGTTGATGATGCTTCAGACCAAGCAGAGAACAAACACTTAGGGCAGCTAGAGAGAAAATAGGAAACAAAAGAGACTTTAGATAATTGAAGAGAGACCAGTAAAATAGAGGAAGGGGAATTGGGAGGAAGGGGGAGGGAAAAATGAGAACTGATGAAGGAGTAGTTCAACTAATGCTATGACTGTATATGAAGGCATCACTACCAATCTCACTAATATGTATGGGGAGGGGTATGTCTATCCCTTTGAACCTCAGAATGATGTATAATTACAACGCACCAACATGTTTAAAAAAACTTAGGCAGATGATATTGCCTGTAACTCACTTTTATGAACTTACTGATAAATGGCTTGTCAGGGAACCTTTGTCAAGATCCCAGGCCTTGAGCATCTAGAAAGATGAAATTTCAAGGCATAATCATCAAAATTGTCAAATATTACAGAAAGGTCAAATGTGGATAAGAACTGAGACGTCGCCATCACAATTCGGTAGTTATTCATGACATTATTCCTAGCCACCTACATCAGAATAATTTAGGAATGCTTATAAATATTCAAATCCCTGCCTTCTAATTTAGGACTATTAAATTAGAATCTCTGGGGTATGGTACTTTAAAATCTCCATTTAAAAAAATCAGCAGATTATTTTGCACACTATATCTAAAAAACACAGTAAATTAGAGACATATATTTCAAAATGTGTGGTAGGGCCACAGTCACTACCAAGCTATAAGAAGCATGAAGGAGAGGAGGAAGAGGAGATGAAGCAAGTGGGGAAGGAGCTTTGTTTTTGTTTGAATTAACAGAAAATGAATGAGATGGCTTAATCATGTCATATTTTGACTGGAAACTCAGAAAATAATTGGATCATATTTTTCGTTACAGCTGAGTTCTGAGGATGTAGGTTTGAAACTAATTTTTAACAGAATGGTTTCATTTAAGAGTTAGATATTTAGGAATCTCCAATATTTGCAATACACCTCTTTAAAATGATTTTTTAAAAAAGGACTTCTGTACTGCTTCTTTAGAGGCCATGCTTATCCTCACTAACATCTAGTCTATTATTGACACAAATAACATTAACTGAGTATTTTCTAAAGCTAAGTACTTTTTATAAACATTATTACTAAAGATGAGTATTATCCTGCAGTAAGAGATGAGTTAAAATGATGTCAAAGTAGGTAAGTGAATTTTTTAATGTCAAAGTTCAGGCTGTTATATGGACAGAACTTTATGTTAAGCTGTATCATGTTGCTCATCTTAGTAAAAAGATTTTAGGTTCTCACTTAAAGGTGGTATAACACACAATTATTAAGTTTTTTATCACAAGCTTTGTATTTATATACACTAGCATAATTTTCACATCAGATAATTTTAAGCTTTTACCAATCTTCTGTTACTGAATACCAACTAATGACTGTTATAGCAACCATAGACCTGCTGGAAGAAGTAGCTGGAGCAGTGAGTTGTTTGAACCTATCAAATTACACTTATTTCTATAAGTGTACACAATTGTGGGAGAAACTGGGGGAGTGTTCCGGCCACTATTCTCACAGCCATAATATAAAGACCTGACTACATAACTTAGAGGAAAGAAGATTTATTTTCTTACAGTTTCGGGCTTCAGTTCATGTGAGGCCAGGGACTGAGGATCTCAGCGCATGGCGGCAGGAAGTGGAGAAAGGGAGAACACATGGACTGTGCTCACATCACAGAGATTGGAAGCCAGAGAGTGAGCAGGAGGAGGAGGATCCAAATATAATCCCTAAGGCTGCACCCCCGGGGACCCACCTCCAGCCACACTGGTTACCACCCAGGTAAATCTATTATAATGGATTTATCCACTGCTGAGATTACAACCCTCAGGGCTCAATTATATCAACTCCAAACACCAATTTATGAGCTCTTCAAGGGGCCATTCTATATCTAACCATAACAGGGAATAAAATTCTGGAAGGGAAATTGCAGAAGGAGTCACTAACCAGAATATCTAAGAAGCCAACCACAATCACCTGCCCAAGTGTGACCACAAGGGGCAAATTCATGGGTGATCTCTGTGTAGCTTTCCTATATCTGGGTCCACAGCCAAGCATCTGATGTGGGTTTGAAGTTGGTCAGCAAAAGACAGCAATCAAGAGAACTGTGCATGAAGTACAGGAGAGGGTAAACTGGCTAGAATCAATCCATCAGCCATCTCTGCATGTGTTTACCACCACATCTGTCTGCAAAATGACCATCAGGGAGTTACTAACAGCTGTTCACTTTGATTTGTATACTTTGTGAAAATTCCACCTTTGACAAACTCTAGCCTGGACAATACAAGGGAGGAAATTCAAATTCTGAGCAAACAACTGCCATTTTAACCAAACTGGTAGAGCACAATGTACCTATCAGTTATATTGCCAGTTGCTTTTTTTACATTGCTTTTAAGAGTTAGAGTGGTTCCACAGATGATATAAATTTGTACCTTGATAAGAACATAAGGGACATTATGTGGCTCATAATGGTAGGTTACTACTATTACAAAGGTTAAGTGGTATTTATTGACTACTTGTGATCTTCCAATAACTGTGGAAACTTTGCATATGCTTAATCTAATTTTGTCTTCATAGAAGGATGATAGGTGACTAATATTTGTTGCTTTTTTGATTGACACATAGTAGTTGTATAGACTTATAAAGTACCTTGTGAAGTTTTTTGAGATTTTTTTGGTACTGGGGATTGAACCCAGGGGGCATTATATCTCTGAGCTATAGCCCAGCCCTATTTTATATCTTGGTTTGAAACAGGGTCTCCCTAGGTTGCGGAGGGCCTAAGTTGCTGAGGCTGGCCACAAACTTGCAATTTTCCTGTCTCAGCCTCCCAAGTACTGGGATTACAAGCATGGGCCACCACGCCCGCCTGGGTCCTTGTGAAGATTTGAAATATGCATATATTGGGTAGTAATTAGCATATCTATCACCTTAAACATTTATCATTTTTTATGATGAATACATTCAAATTTATCTGTTCTATTTTGAGATATAGTTATTTTTAACATATATATCCTTTAAAATAGTATCGACTAGTGTTAGGCTCAGTGTAGTCAAACCACTGTTCTGTTAAGGGTAAAACTAGGATTTTATGATTGATCTGAATAATGGTAATGTTCAGAGCCCAGACAGGTGTTTACACTCCTATCTGGTCAGAGAGGATTCATTTCTGTCCCGTGATTTGACTAGGTCAAAGGTTAACAGAAAAGCCCATCAGAGTGTCATATGTCAAAAAAGGGGACTGGGACAAATAGAGCCTCAGAGGAGACCTGATAGGAGGTGAATAATTAACATTGGTATTTACAGAGGGGAATCTAGAAAGTCTACTTTCTAAGCCGGGCGTGGTGGCGCACGCTTGTAATCCCAGTACTTTGGGAGGCGGAGACCAGAGGATCCGGGTTCACGGCCAGCCTCAGCTCGCGCATGCGCACGAGAGCGTTCTCTCTCCTTCCCTCCCTCCCTGTCTCTCTCTCTCTCTTTCTCTCTCTCTCTCTCTCTACTTAGTGAGGCCCTCCGCAACTTCGTGAGACCCGGTCTCAAAATAAAGTATAAAAAATAGGGCCGGGGGCGTAGCGCGGAGGTAGAACGCCCCTGAGTTCAATCCCCGATACCACACACACACAAAAAAAAGTCTACTTTCTAGACTATGAACCTTTCTGCAAGGATAGAGAGACAAGAGTATCTAACAAGATCTAGTTATTAGAAAACAATAAGATCAAGAGAGGATTACATTGAATGGAGTCTCGTTTCCCTTTTTGAAGGCATTGCTCATACATAAAGCAACTGCTTCTAAGTTACTTCACTCTTCATTTTCTAGCACACCCTGGCAGCTCATGCGTAGTTGTATACAGGGAGCCTAGTGAGAATCTGGCAGGTAATTTATTATTATGAACTCTAGAAGCTGGTCTCTGCACACAAAGTAGAATATGGAGTCATGGACTTGGAATTAGAAAACACGGGAAGAGTTGCTAATTTTAAGAAAAAATTAATAAGATGAACTAATAAGGAAATAAATTGCTTTTTGTAAATGAAAAATATTTCATATGAGAGGGATATAACTTGATCCATACACATTAAGTACTAAAATAGATTTATTTTGGGTTGAAATCATCAACATGTTCAAAGTAGGAATCATGATAAGATGTTTTCAGTTTCTTTTCCCCAGTCCTCTTTCCAGATAATGATCTTGACAGTTATAAATGCTGTGAAAATGTCCTCCATCTCACCTTCCCTCATTCCCAGAACATAACTACAAAATTATGCTCTTTTACAAGTGTTTGCAAATTATCTGTAGATGAGATATGGGAGAGTTAAATCACAATAAGATTTGTTCTTGCAATTGCTAAATTTTATGAGTGATATTTTACTTTTAACTTAAAATGTTATCAGGAATATTTAATAAATAATTGTATTTAAAATGAAAAATTTCTGTTCTTTCCCTAACTATAAATGGTAACAGAGCATGCAGAATATGCTTAAAGCAATTTCAAGTTGTTTTTTCCATCATTTTGTGGTTTTCTTTTCCCCCCAGTGGGGATTTTTGTTGTTGGTATTTACTGCTAAGATTAATAAATTTGAATCTCAATACTTTCAGAGATAACTAAAAAGTTCTTAAATTACTTGTGGTGTGTTAGACTCAAACACTCTTAAAATTTCTTCTCTAATTCAATGACATAAAGAAACAACTCTTAAGGAAAATCTATGCAATGTATTTTGATTGCATAATTGTTTTTCTACTCTGAGATAGTCCTCAAAATTCTTTTTCTGATAGGCTTCTTTTTCCTAACATGTTCATATTGATTGAATTGCAATATGGTTCACACAAATCAATACACGAAAGACAGACAAGTTGTATGTGATGACAGTAATTCTATCCATGGGGTAATTGCCAAATGTCTGGGTACCAATGATTGTATTTCAGCTAAGTCAGTCAGTACATGAAAATTTGTCAGTAAACCATTATACTTTCTTTGACTTCCAAAATAATGATTTTCTTTAAAACATACATTGTGCTTATTGTATCAATGTTATATGTGACCAAGACTAGAAAGCTTGAAAATGATCACTTTTGAATTTGACTTCCTTTTTCTGACTGTTTCTTTGGAATTCTGACTATTTCTCAGAATTCTCATGCTGTATGGTTTCTAATATTATTTTAATCATAATGGTATTTGTGGCCAGGTATAAGATCAATTATACATTTACTGCAACATTCTCTAATGAAGAAATTTTTGCATATGAAGGTTAAAGAAAACAAGGAAAGAAGGGCAAAAAGGTGTAAATTTCCATAAGGGGCTTACAAAGGAAAGATAAGAGACAACATTCAGAGAATTTATAGAACACTATAATTAGGTAGGATTTAGAAATGCCTAATCTACCTTTCATTGAGTGCAGGAAACCCACCTGAGCATTTTCACTCAGCACTTACTCCTTTCTTTGATTGACAATATTAATTACTTGGCAGTGAAACACATACATTGAATAAAATGATGAACATCATACTTAGAAGAAAAACATCACACAAGGCAGACATATTGGGGCTTTTCAGTTTAAGGGCAACTATATTTTCATAGGAAACTGCTTAGTTTCTCTTCTCTTTGTATTCTGAAATTTTTAACATAAAAATATACATGTAATTTACTTTTTTAGAAATCAGTAGTAGATTGAAGCTAAAGTCCCATCCATGGAGAACTGGATATGTTAAGAAATGCCCACTTCAGTTTTAATATCTACAACTGGTACTTATTATTTACTTAAATTTCAAAATATAGTTTTCACTTATGTGATATGTTTGGTAATTTCTAGTTAGAAATGCAAATTCCACTATTTTACCATGCTAAAATTATTTTTCACATCTGTTTTATGTGGTAGTGAGGCTGAACATTTTTTAAAATTGAAATTATGAACTTTGTTAACAAGGAATATTTTGTGTCAGAAATAGATATTTGGTCATATGTTATTTCATATTACTAGTATGCTAATATCTCATGTTAAAACCGGATATTTCCTTCCAGGACCATTTATTGCTTAAACTTTAGCATTTTGTTTTGTTCACTTAAAATCCCCATTTCTAACACTAATTAAAAGGGGCTGGGAAGCCACAGAGGTCACATATTCTAGTCAGTGGTTTTAAAATTATTTTATCTGGATACATCTAGATGCCTTTAAAATAAAACCGATCAGTGCTGTGTTTCATTTGTGCTTCTACTTTTTCTTATTTTATTGGAGCTGTGAATAGTGATTGTGGTTACTAGTCATGAAAGATTATTTAGAAGAGTCTTACAGTTTTAAAAATCTAAAAAAAAATCCTAGCCATAGTGGAAGGTACTAATATTATCCCATTCTTTAGCATTGGAAACAGATGTTCAGAATACTAGTATCCTATACCAGTCCACACTACTCTTCAAAACTGATGTGTTGGTGTTAAGCATCCTTCTTGAATATTTCTAATCCATCACCACTACTTCTGCTAAATGGCAAATGGAGTCATAATATGGATTTTTGCAATTGTTTTTTCTTACAAGTCTATCAATGCTGCGCCCACGCAGCCTGGACCGAGTTTCTGCGGAGGGTGTCGGGATTGATCACACAGGGACGCAAGCTTGAGGTTGAAGGCTCACAGTTAATACTGCCGCCTGACTTTATTTAGCCTAGTCCTTATATACCTTCCTAGAGCATCAGAAAAAGATACAAAGTCCTTTCACCATACAATGTTAACATTTGTCTGGGCAAACAGAATGTTCCCGGACAACCTTCTCCCCCCTTCCCGGGTCAAGTCTCTCCTCTGAGAACATTTAGCTGTTGTGAAAAACACAGCACACTTATCAGCAGGTCTCAACCTGCACCTTTGG
>PVJS01003085.1:0-78352 GCA_004027185.1 Glis glis
CTAGTGAGGCCCTCTGCAACTTCATGAGACCCGGTTTCAAAATAAAGCATAAAAAAATAGGGCCGGGGGTGTAGCACGGAGGTAGAACGCCCCTGCGTTCAATCCCCGGTACTGCAAAAAAAAAAAAAATAGGGCTGGGGGTATAGCTCGGAGGTAGAATGCTCCTGAGTTCAATCCCCAGTACTGCAAAATAAATAAATAAATAAATAAATAAATAAACAAATAATTAATTAATTAATTAAATTGTGCTGTGAAGACAGTTAAATACAGACCAGGTGACCTCCGTCATCGGTCTTTGCTTTGATTTAAGGTACTAAATTTTCCCGATCAAGTAGCCACACATCTGAAAGGGTTATTTCCTCAAAGCATCAGAATGAGAATCAGTTTAGTATGGCATCCAGCTTCGCGTGGTGCTTCAAGGAAAGGGGACACGTGGAGGACACGTTCTCATTTATGAGTCGAGAATGAGAATAAAAAGAAGAGCTCTCAGGAAGAGAGTCTTGATGAGACATCTGTGTTAGGGTCATTTACATGAGGCAGAGGTAGTTATGGAGCAGGTAGTGCCTAGTTTTGTAAATGGCTGTCAGAGGATCTTGAAAATAGCCCTTGTGTGTTTTGAGATACTGCCTATAGTTTCTCTGTTTCTCGTCATTGCACCCAATTCCACAAATTCCAAAACATGTCCTTTTCTCTTAAACTCCTGTTGTACCACCACTCTCAGTCTTAGTCTGATTTTTATACCCAGTGCATATGTACACACACACACACACACACACACACACCCTCACACAGTTTGGGTTTCTTCTTTTATTTATCCCCCATAGCAGAAACATGAAGCAATGACAAGAGGGTCAGTAATTCCTTTCAGGCTTCTAACTCTTGTATAAATGGCTTGGAAAACAGGTAGGCTGGTGCTCTCTGGATCCCCGTCTGTGTCGATGCCCTTAAGGACCTGCCTGAAGGAGTTCACATGGTGCCTTTCCATTTCCAAACAGCCTCCATTAGAAATTTAGAATGAAAAAAAAAAATAAAGACAACCCAAGAAAACTTTGCCACTTATTTGTGGGCAAAGGGCATTTGAACACGTTTCTTAGACATTATTTTCCCCATTTTATCAACAAAGAAAAATGGGGCCACACTGTGGGATTATTATAAAGCTTGGTAGACTGCAAAACCTCTGAATAGGGTAAGAGATGTGTAAAGGAGACTCAAGAAATGGCTAAAGATGCACACTTCTCCAGCATTCCTTGACGTGACTTTACATGGGTTCAAAGGGTCCTTGTTAATGAGCTTTTCTTTCTTCCTTTCTTCCTTTCCTTTCCTTCCTTCGTTCCTTCCTTCCTTCCTTCCTTTCTTGCTGAGGCTGTCCTCGAACCTGTGATCCTCCTGTCTCAGCCTCCCAAGTACTGGGATTACAGATATGTGCCACCATGTCTAGCACCTTATCTTTAAACAAGCCATCGTGAGTCTTCAGCTTGGCTACCACTTGTATATGAAAGACTCTTGAAAAGCAGAGCGCATTGAGAAGAGTCCATGGATTGCCACAAGCTCCCCCAGGGATGCTGGTGCCACTGAAGGAGACATCTGGGCAGCAGCATGAGCAGGTGCCACTCCTGGGCAGCTTGGTCATTCAGAAGAAAGGGACAAAGGAAGTCTTCAGAAATCTGTGTTGAGCAGATTTTCTTCCTAGGGTCAATATTTCCTGGATTCTTCTACCTAGATTATTAAAAGATCCTAGAAGAAATACAAAACCATGCCAGTGTTCTTTCCCAAACATATTTCAATGTCTCTGTCAATATTCACTTGGGATATCCCACTGATTCTGAGATTGTCAAAGGACATTTCTTCTAGATTAATAGCCGAAATTAATTAATTAGCTTCCCTCTCTCATTGCCTTCACCTCTCTTCCTCTGTCTTCCCTCCTCCCCCACCCCCTGATTATTCTTCCTTTGTGTCTTCCCTTTCCCTTCTGGAGGAATAATTTACCCATCCTTGAAGATTTGCTAGTCCCTCAAGAATTTTGCATATATGAGCTGTGAGGTTCTGTTAATTTACACTCCTATTTTGAAGTCATATGTGAAACATACAGCTAGAAAAAAAATTGACATGGGATTTCACAATCATTTGCTTTCTATTCTGGGGGAAAATACCAAAAAAAAAAATTATGGAAAGCATCGGAGACGACAATGAGAAGCCCCAGTGCACCCTGAGTCAATTAGCCTTAGCGCAATTTTGGGGAGTAATCACAGGAGGTCAGTCAAGGAATTTACAGTTGCATTTTCAGAGAAGTATCACTTCCCACTGAGATGGGAGGCAAAGAGAGTCAATGAGTCGATGTTTATGGCTTCTCCATGATCCCCGTTTTGAGTTTTCTCCAAATCCAATCCCACTGCACTAATGGAGAGACATGGAAGAATTTACCAGCTATGCCCATCAATGAATTACCAAGACAACACGATCCTCTGACGTGCCGGCGAGCCATTAGCTTTGTTGATGTCTCAAATAAGCCCTCCTTTATAGGCGAAGCATTACCTTTGCCCTGCTCTAAGTTTTAAGGAAAAGTAATCATATCCCTCATGTGATGTTAAAATAGAGAGTAAGATAGCGAAGGCGGAGAGGTTGTTGCATAACTATGGCTGGAGTCTCTCTTTCCTCTTTTTCTCCCGTCTCTCTTCCCCATCAGTTGCTAAGACCTCCTTTTCCTACTCCTGATGGAAGGCGAGTGAGAAGAAGACAACTTCCATGAAAGCAACTAATCAAGGGGTTTGGGCCAATTAATCAGTATCTCCGTGGCTGCCCATTGTGTAGGGAGGGAAGGGGCCCCCAGATTCTTGATCTCAAATAGTGGATGGCTCCAAGTCAGGGCCTTTAGCTCTCCAGCCCACAGCGGCTGCCTCAATTTAATTAACTGCCTCTCCCTGCCCTGGTGTGACTTGCATGGCCAGGAAGGTGTTTCCCAAGGAAATCAGAATGGGGGGCAGACCGGGAAAGGAGAAAAAAAAATAAGGTTCAGGAGGGCAATAAGGCGGGGTTAACAACGCTGCTTAAGATCAAGGGCTGGAGTGCTGAGATGCTGGCAGACTTGGAAACTTTAATTTACTGTCACTGCTAGCCCCCTTTGAGGTTTATGGTGGTATTTATACACACAGCATCAATCACATGAAACAAGGAGGGGATTTATAGTTTGTTTTAAAGACTGCAAATGCAATGTAATGCAAATAGCTTGCCTCATGGGCATTTACGTTTAATGGGAAAATTACAGATGCAAAAGATTGGTAGAACAAATTTTAAATTGACTTTATTACATCTAGTGCTTTTCAGAGAATACTATTAAAAAAAAAGAAAAAAAAAGATATGGTAATGGAGTTCTACACTGTAGCCTGACAACTTAAATTCCACTTAACTGACTTTCTTTTTTGTTTGGTTTTATTTTGTTTTTGTCTCCTGCATCTTCCTGCTTATATTATCTCTGTGATAAGTTTGAATGTAAAATCTCCAGGATCATAAACTGATGAGGAGTTTGACTTGTCTTTATTTCATTGCATACTGCTTTTTTTTTGGCCCTGCTAAATATCATTTCCCATATGATAGGTTGCCATAAAATTATAGCATGGTTGCATAGATATTTAGCCCATGCAATAAAAATGGGTAATTTGGAAAATATATTTGATTATTTTTTAGTACATTTAGGTTCATGGCAAATTAAAAAAAAGTGCAGAGATTCTCCATGTGCTCCCTCCCCCGCACAGGCACAGCCTCCCCCATTTACCAACATTAACACCTCATCATCACCCAAGGCACATAGGATGAACTTATACTAGGGTCCACTCTTGGCGTGATGTAGCCTTTGGGTTATGACAAATGTATAACGACACGTATCCACCATTACACTATCATACCAAGTATTTTCACTATATGTTTTTATTAATATGTGCAACCTAGGGAGTAGTGGGGACACACAAGGGACTCCGGTTGATAATGGAGAACCCTCAGTGGGGCAAGGGAAGTGGTACAAGGGAAGGGGAAGGGCAAGAAAGAAGCGAATCAGTGGAATTACTATCATAAACAATGTGTACATGTGAGAATATACCAACATCATTCTAGGTCTTTCATATGGGTGTGGGGAGATGGGGGGGACACTAAGAGCTGTGTGCATGTATGTTAACATCAAATAGATATTCATTGTGATGTGAGACTCCAATGCACCAATAAAAGCATGTTTAAAAAAAACTACAAAACACTCACACACACCCAAAAAAAACCTCTGTGCTCCAGTTACTCATCCCTCCCCATACTTCCAACCCCTGTCAATCACTGGTCTTACTGTCTCTATAGTTTCACCACTCACAGAATGTTACAGACTTAGAATCATACAGTACGTAGCCCTTTTTCGGAGGGTTTCACGTAGTAATATGCATGTAAGTTTCCTCCCTGTCTTTTCGTAGCTTGATAGCTCATTTCTCTTGGGGGCTGAATAATACCCCATTTTCTGGATGTACCACAGTTTATTTATCCATTCACCTGCTGAAAGTGAGGATGTTCCAGTGTGAATAAACCGCCAAGTTGTCTTCCAACATGGCGGTAGCATTTCATATTCCCACCAGCCTTGAGGGAGTGTTCCTGTTGCCCCACATCCTGGCTGGCATTTGGTGTTGTCAGTGTTAGGAATTTTCCCCATTTTGGCACGTGGGGATATGGATATCTCATTTTAAATTATATCTCCCCAATAAGTTTTGATGTGAAGTATGATTTCATAGGCTCATGTGTCATCAGTACATCTTTTTCGGACAGCTATCTGTTAAGGGCATTGGTCCATTTTGTTGTTGTTGTTGTTGTTGTTGTTGTTGTTACTGGGTTGTTTCCTTCTAGGTGAGTTTTAAGAGTTCTTTGTCTATTTTGAATAATGACCCAAGATCAGTGTGTCTTTTGTCAATATTTTCTCCCGGCCTATGATTTCTCAATCTCCTCATACTGTCTATTTGATGTTGGCTAATTTTACATCAATATGTAAATATCCTTAGTCAAAGATTTAAACTTTTAGGATAGATCTGTTATCATGTCCTCATTTCTTAAAACATGTAAATGAATGTGTGTGTGTGTGTGTGTGTGTGTGTGTGTGTGTGTGTGTGCATTTTTGTAAAGACCTTTTCCTGACCGATGAACTCCAAAGAATATTCACAGGATGGCTGCTGAGTTGTTTGCAGGGGACACTAATGGTCTCATCTCTGGCCAGTGCCTGGTGTCCCCCTTACAAAGCTGATGTGTAAATCAGCATACCCTGATCAAAGGAAAATCAGAGCCAAACAGGCAGGGCAGGGGAGTTTTGCTTTACTGGAGGCAGTTTGTACCACTTTGAATCTCACTATGATGTACAATTACAATACACCAATAAAACTATAGAAAATTAAAAAGAAGTTCCACTTTCACATGCACAAAATCACTATCTTCTTATGATTTATGAAAAATATTTCCAGGAATAATCTGTACAACATCAATTAGAAGTTGGGTCTATATGGTCTATATGGTCTAGAAAGATTTTTGTTATAATTTTTATGTTATTTTGTTCTTTATCTCCTCTCTCTTCCATGAAGGATTTGCAGCGACTAGCAAAATGTATAGGAGAAAAAAAAAGAGTGGCAGGGTGAGATATTTTTAAACTTTATAACACTTTCCCCATATACCTTTAAGTATTTTTCCTGTATTGCTTATATACTTTCCAGTATTCATATAAACCTCCTTCATTAAGAAATATTATTACTAAAACTTGAAAATTTCTGAGAATTTTTCTGTCTTTGTAACTATATGTCTATATTCTAAACAAAGAGAAACTAAAGTTAAAAGGAAATACACCTTCTCAATAAACATGTAGTTTCTTTAACACTGGCAAGGAAGTTCCTGTAAGACCAGGTCCGTGCCTCACTTCCAAATTCATCTGCGATATGACCGATATGTTAAGACTGGATTGTAATGTGCATAACAGTAATTTCAAATAACAATGGTGAAAATAAGAAATTAATTTTCCCATCTTTATGCAAATCAAGGGTATTGGTGATCCAATTCCACAAAGTTCAGAACTCACACTCTTCATATTTTTTATCTCATTGTGTGTGTGTGTGTGTGTGTGTGTGTGTGTGTGTGTGTGTATAGAAATGGGGATAGAACCCAGGAGTACTCTAACACCAATCTATATCCCCAGCCTTTTTTTTTTTTTATTTTGAGACAGGATCTCAATAAGTTGCCAAGGCTGGGCTCAAACTTTCAATCCTCCTGCTTCAGCCTCCTAAGTAGCTGGGATTACAGACATGTACCACGACACTTGTTTTCACATGATTTTCATTCTAAACATTGTCACATTATCTGAAACTGCTTGCCCATTTTTAACCATGATGTATTCATTAAAACCAGAAGGGTGGAAAAGGGACAGAAGAGCTCAAAGTCCCACATGCCCTGCTTGGAAAATCCTCCTGAGAACTGCATACATCATTGCTTTCTTATCCTTGACTAGAAGTTTACCACATGGCCACACTACACTCCTGGAAGGATGGAAACATATTCTATTTTTTTCAGGCAGCCTTAAGTCTGACTAAAATTCAAGGGTCCTACACTAAAGTAAAAAGTAGAGAATGAACATCAAGTAAAAACTAGCTGTGTAGACCAGCGTTGACAAGATTATTTTTACCCATATTTGGAACTGATAAGCATCCTTATGCTCAATAAATTGAATGATGATCTGTGTCAACCAGACAGGACAACCAGACTGTGCAATTCAGCTATGTGAGAGTCAGATCAACTATCCAGTCTCCACTTCATTCGCAAAACCAACGTTTTCTTTTTTAGCATTAGGGATATGTTATGATAGGACGTCATTGACCAGTACGGGCATTATTTCAAGATGTGTGTCAATAGCTACATCAATAGCTGCAGCTGCTTAAATGTTCAAAGCAACACAAAACATACCTGCGTTTGTCCTAATTCAGCAAACAGTTGCGATGGAGGACATATTTGGCCTGACTTATCAAAATCTGAACTCCCAAATAGCTTCCAGTCTTCTATTCCCTTGAACAGTGTCAAATAGTACCTGTAAAGAACCCAGATGTGGGGTTTAGTCCCCAAGGCAGGTATTGGGAAGGAGGTGCCATTCTCCAGCTCCATACTTACAGAGGGGACTCAGGCTCAGAGTAGGGAACATTATCATATCTGCTCTCAGAACCAATATGGTTGGTAGACCAGATAGACTGAGGTCTGGCTGCCTCAAAATGTGCATTTGAACAAATATCAAAGGAAAAAAGTCATGAAATGTATATTAACAGCAACAATATAATTACCCTCAAATGATTAATCAACCTCTAAAATGCAAAGGCAAGTGACCAATTAAGGCTTAAATCTTTGATCTGTGAATTCACTAGTAGCCTTGAATTATTAAGTTAAAAGCTCAGAGACACAAATCTCCTCATTAAGTTGATCTCTCAATAGATACTAAATAGATCTACTAAAGAGAAATTATACAACAGTAAAATGCCTTCCAACAAAGCATGCCCTATTTTTTATTTGTTTTCATTCATAAAATTAAAGGGGCTTTTTTCATGACAAACGAAAAAAGAGCATACTATTTAGATAGAAAGATGTTGACATTTAACTTTCCACTTTGAATCTTATTTAGGAGGCACTGGAATTTTACCCAGATGGGGACCTGAAGTTTCTACAACTTAGGGGAAGTCATGGGGAAGTTTTATGAAAAAAAAATATATATATATATATATACACAAGAAGCAGGCGTATATATTATCTGTCTATATATTATCTGTCTATAATATATAATATATATAAGATTATAGACAGATATACTGTCTATAATCACAGTACTTGGGAGGCTGAGGAAGGAGGATTGCAAGTTCGAGGATAGCCTCAGCAATGTAGTGAGACCCTCAGCAACTTAGTGAGACCCAGATTCAAAATAAAAGGGAAGGGGAAGGCTAGGGGTGTAGCTTGGAGGTAGAATGTCCCTGGGTTCATCTCCAGCACTACCTCTATCATCTATCTATCTATCTATCAATCTATCTATCTATCTATCTATCTATCATCCATCTATCTATCATCTATCTATCTCATATATATATGATATATATACAAAAATATCTTTTTTATTTATTTGACATAAAGTTATTTTATTTATATTTGTGCTTTTATTTGGTACATTGTATTCTCACATCATAATGAAAATCATGTTGACATTAACATACAATCACTCAGCATTTGGTCCCCCCCATTTCCCCCCTTCCCAATACAGAGTACTGCGATTGACATTGGTATATTCAGGTATGTATACATAGTCGATGGTAGTCATTCCATTTATGAATCTCAGTCTTCACCTTAGCCCACCTCCCTGGCTCCACTGAGGCTTCTCCTCCATTATCTGGAGTCCCTCTGGTATCCCAATTACTCCCTAGCTTTCCCATATGAGAGAAAAAATATGACCCTTCACATTCTGTGATTGGCTGATCTCATTTAACACAATGTTCTTCAGGTTCTTCCATTTGCTTGCAAATGATATAATTTTCAAATTATACAAGACTAAGACCACGTGAATGCATCATTTGGGACTCTCCTGGGCCCTGGATGGTGTCTTGGTAGGTGACATCCATGGGTCTCTTGTTCACTGGTGGATACCTCTCATCCCGTTTCCAGGCAACGTGCCCATGATCCCCAGCACATTCCTGCATCACCAGCCCCTGCCCACCAGCACTTTGCTTTCTGAAGAAAAGAAATTGGTTCACCAGGATCAGGTTGTATTTTCCACGGTTTGGGAGATACTCATAAATGTCCAAATGTTTCAAAAGAAACAAGAACAAAGAACCCTGGATGGACATTTGAAGCATAAATTTGCATCAGACGGAAGGCGAGAGAGAATTCTGCTCTCTGACTCTAAATACTTCTATAGGATTCTAATCTTTTGATAATCAGGTACCACTTGACCTAATTTAAAAATAGTTGTAAGGAAAATTTCCATTCCAAATAATAGTCATAGCCAGGCATGCTGGCGCCTGTCTGCAATCCCAGTACTTGGGAGGCTGACACAGGAGGATCACAGGTTTGAGGACAGCCTCAGCAACTTAGCAAGATTCTGTTTGAAAATAAAAAATAAAATAGGGCTGGGGGTATAGATCAGAGGTAGAATGCCTCTGGACTCAATCCCCAGTACCACCACCAAAAAAAAGTTATAATGCATTATTTGTAGATGGAGTTTCTATCTAACTGCCCTTCCCCTTCCCCTGCCCATGCAGATGGAGAGAGCTTGGTCTACCAGAGCTTCCACCTAAAGCAAGAAGTCTCAAAAACGTGGCAGGGTAGAGGGTGAGGCTCAGCGTAATCGTGATCCACCCTGACCCTAACCTTCCTGCCCACGGCTAGAGTCACCTTAGCCTTGGAGAAACTTCCTTCATGAAAGCCACTACCATCACCCCGGTGCCACCAAGATCTCTTAGGGCAGAGGCTCTTAAAGTAAGGTCCCCAGAGAACATAAGCATCCTGACAAAGTGGCCAGAAATGCAAGTTCTCAGGCCTCATCCCACATCTGGACCAGACACTGTAGGAGTGGAGACCAGCTATCTGCAGGAATCTGATGCCCGCTTCAGTCTTTTTGTTGTTTGTTTGTTTTGTTTTGTTTTGTTTTTTGTGTGTGGTACTAGGGATGGAACCCAAGGGCATTCCACCTCTGAACTACACCCCCACCCCTTTTTATATTTTTATTTATTATTTGTTTATTTATTTATCTGTGTTGTGGCACTGGGGATTGAACCCAGGGGCATTCTACCTCTAAGCAAAACCCCTCACCCTGCTTTATTCTTTTATTTTGAAACAGGGTCTCGCTAAATTGCGGAGGGCCTCGCTAAGTTGCTGAGGCTGGCCGTGAACCTGCAATCCTCCTGTCTCAGCCTCCCCATTTCTGGGATTACAAGCGTGCGCCACCAAGCCCGGCAGCACACTTCAGTTTGAGACACATTTCCTGAGAGAAACTACAAGGTGACGGTAGGATATAATCTGTCCAGTGCAGTCTCATTATTTGGCAGGTCTCTGGCCACATGTCAGTCTCCGTAATTAAGTTTTCCATAAAAGTGGGAGGAGGGTAGTCTGCTCATTCTGAAATATTCATGCAAAGTAACGGGACTACAGATTTACATAAGGCCAAAGCCATGTGTTTGTTCATGTTTCCTAGGTGAGTGTTTTCTTTTTCAGTTTTGAGTGTAAAGGGGAATGAAATTGATTCCCACATGTCAAAGGTCATCACGGGAGAAGCCTGAGAAGTACATAAAGAAAGTCTTTCAGGACACAAGGTGGACTCATGGCATGGAACCCAGATGTGGCGGTTTCAGGACAAGCAACACTTTAAAGAAATGTCAGAGTATTTTCCTCCCTCCTGCATTCACTCACTTCCTTCCCTGCCTCTTTTTTCTCTCCTTCCTGTCCTTCCTTCTTTCCTTCCTTCCATCCTCCCTTCTTCCCCTCTTTCTTTCCTTCCTTTCTTCCTCTTTCCTTTATTTTTTGACTACATAAGAGAAGTTTAGTTTATAAAAGCCCCATTGAACAATATCATCATTTTATTTTTATTTTTATTTATTTATTTATTTATTTTGTGGTACCGGGGATTGAACCCAGGGGCATTTTACCTCTGAGCTACACCCCCGGCCTTATTTTTTATACTTTATTTTGAAACTGGGTCTCATGAAGTTGCGGAGGGCCTCACTAAGTAGCTGAGGCTGGCCGCGAACCCGGATCCTCCGGTCTCCGCCTCCCAAGTACTAGGATTACAAGCGTGAGCCACCACGCCCGGCTATCATTTTATTTTTAAAATATCTTAATACTGCCAGGCATGATGGCACATGCTTGTAATCCCAGTACTTGGGAGACTGAGACAGGAGGATCTCAGGTTTGTGGCCAGCCTCAATTACTCAGTGAGGCCCTCCACAACTTAGTGAGACCCTGTTTTAAAATAAAGAATAAAAAATAGGGCTGGGGGTATAGTTTGGAGGTAGAAATACCCCTGGGTTCAATCCCCAGTACCACAAAAAACAATAAATAAATAAAATAAAATAAAATATCTTAATACCAACAAAGGGTACACTTGCATTAAAATGCACCGGTCCTCCCAAGGTGATATTGTTGGCATGCTTACAACATTTTGACCCCAGACTGTAGAACGTAAGGATACTGCAGGTTCTTGGCTTTAAAACAAGCCTTTGACGGTTCTGAAGAGTATGTCCCAAGACTTACACACATGCCCGCATGCTGACACTCTTTGTTTGTTCAAGCCCATGGCTTTACGCTAAAACACAAGTTCACCCAAAGCCATCTGTTCAATGAATATTTGACAGCCCACTGTGAGCCCAGAAATGGGCTCCCTGATGAAGCCCTGCTGTGACCCAGCCTCCAAGCAGCCCTGCCCTCAAGGAGCTCCAACAGCCCAGAGCAGCTAAGCCCACACACCTGCACTTCCCAGTGGTGCTAAGTGTGTGAAGAAGAATAAGGCAGAGACAGAAGAACTGTGTGCCCTCAAAACTTGTACAACGAGGTTCTAACCCCCAGTAGCTCAGAGTTTGTATTTGCAGACAATATTTTTATAAAAGTAATTAAGCTAGAATGAGGTCCTTAGGGTGGGCCCTTATCTAACATGACTGATGTCTTTATAAGAAAAGGGGATCAGAACATAGACACACAGAGAGGGAAGACCTTGCAAGACGCAGGAAGAAGGTCCTCAACTACAAGTCAAGGCGAGAAGTCCCTCAGAAAACCTACTCTGCCCACGCCTTGATCTAGGAGGCTAACCTCCGGAATTGTCAGAAAAAAACCTTTCTGTTCTTTAAGCCACCCCACCTCTGCTACTTAGTTATGGCAGCCTGCTCAAACTAATGCAGAGACAGACATGGCCAGGAGCCATCTCTAGGGGGACATTTGTGCAGTCAGTGCAGTTGTGAGACACATGTTATCAGAGAACAGTGCCCAGTGGGTGAGGACTACAGTGTGCTTTTTATGTACATAAAAATGTGCTTCTGTACACAGGCTGGGGACATTGCAACTATGTCTACAATTTCACTCTTCCTTACTGACCATTTTTCACAAAGAAACCAAGTTAAGAGGTAAACGCTGGTCCATCAACAAGACAACTCAGCTCCATAAATGCTTCGTTCCCATCCATATTCATAGTCATGCTGGATGGAAATGTGTGCCTCAGTAAAAATTTTAATTGGCACATGCTACCAATCTTCTGATTTGCTCAGAACTAATTATAATCTTAAAAGTTGCATCCAGAATGTGGGGACATTATGTTGAGTGAAATAAGGCAGCCAGGGAGAGACATGTCGCACATGATTTCACTCGGCTCGAATCTGTAAAAGTTGACTTCGTAAAGGTAGAGAGTAGAGCAGTGGTGAGTAGAGACTGGGGTGAGGAAAGGATTGGAGGATGGGGAGATGTTGGTCAAAGGATGTATAATTACAATTAAATTGAAGAAATAATTTCAAGAGATCTATTGTGGTGCGGCTTGGCAACTGTTGTTAATGGCAATATACTGTACCCTTGAAAAAATGAAAAGAGAGTAGATATTAAGAGTTCTCACCACAAAATAACTATTGGAAGCATTTGTTAATTAACTAGATTTCACCATCTCACTATGCATACAAACTTCAAAACATCCTGTTGCCCATGATAAATGCAAATACTTTTCTCTATCAATGTTTTTAAAGTTAGATCCAATTATGTCAAGGTCTACTTTACATTCTACACAAAGTACAATGGGCACATTTTCCGCAATCCATTTTATTGTGGTTGCAAACATGCTAAATTTACTCAAAGTTTACATAAGAAACCTCTGTGTAAGTAAAAGTTATATACTATTTACCTATTTTTATCACAGTAGTTCGCCATGATCTCTGGTATTACTTTCTTAAGTTTCAGTTGCCAGCACTGAAAATTAAATGTCCAAAAAAATTAAATGACAAATTCCAGAAATAAACAATTCACAAGTTTCCAGTTGTGTACCATTCTGAGTAGCATGCTAAAATCCTGCTCCATTTTGCCAAGGAGCTGGATCATCCCTGTGTCCAGCGTATCTGTACTGTATATGCAACCCTCCCATTAGTTGCTTAGTAGCTATGTTGGTTTTCACACCAACTATCATGGTAACACAGTGCTTGTGTTGAAAACACCCCAACCTAGTAGCCTAGTGCTATGTCACAAAGCTACATTATTCACCTCATCGTGAAGACACTGCATCCTCATACAACATTACAAGAAGGGGCAGGGTGAATATAGTGTAATAAATTTTAGATACCACATTCACATAATTTTTACTGTAGTATAATTGTTCTAGTTGTTCTTTGGCATTACTTATTAATCTTTTTCTATACCTAATTCCATGGTTTCAGGCATCCACTGGGGGTCTTGAAAAATATGCCCAATGGATGAGGTTGGACTACTATATTTTTTATTTAAAATATACTTGGCTCGATAAAAGCTCTGTTGTCTTACTGTTGGGTTTGTTGTCATCTGATGCCAGTTTATTCTGGTTTCTCTTCATGGATTTTAATTTATATTAATAACCATATCCTTTAGTGGTACTACAAGTACTTCAACAGACTGCTATTATGTGTCGTTACTGCAATTTGGCATCAGAAGTTGTCAGTCTGCATTGCAGCACTATTTTGAAACTAATTCAAAGAGGCATTATTCCGCGCTTCTTCACCACAGGCTAAAGGCCTGCTCTCATCTGGGAACTGCCCAGCGAGAGCTGCAGGCCAAATCTGGCATGAATTTATCCAAAGAGTAACCTTAGTGTTCCCATTTCAACACTGAATGGGCTATTGAATTCCACCCCACCCCCAACCTCTTTCCTTCTTGAAGGTTAGACTGTCTCCCATAAAGGAATCTGTAGATTTTTCACTTGTTAAACTCTTCATAAGGAGTTGCAATGATATGCCTTCCCTTATGCATATGGGGACAACGGCACTGAATTGGAGCAAAGACATAAGAGGCTGGAATATGCCAGACAAAAAAGGAATACAATAAGTAATGGTATATGATTTGTGGGTGGCCAGTTCAGTTTTGAGATACAAATATAGTCCAGTTTATTCATCTCCAAGTCGATTCAGTTTTAAGTCCAGTTTAGAGTACACTGGAATTCTTTTGACCCTGCTTATGTGAACCAACACCTGTTTCTCCTGAAAAGTTTCTTTGGAACATTTCAACTGATATGGACTTCTCTATCAACGAGGTCAGTGGAATTACGGTTGTGATTTAGCATCTAAATGCTCTCTGATTTCCTCCCACAGATACAGTCTGTGTTTCCTGGTTGTCAGGGAAATATCTGAGGTCAGGGAAGTAGGAGTGAGGCTCCTCTTGGTCCATCCTGGCTCCCAGGAGGTTCCTGCTCAGTAATAAATGCACAACTAGGAACTGTTATGTGGTTGGTTAAGAGTTAATCACTTCCTTCCCAGATAGCTTTGCAAACACCATTGTTTTTTTTTCTTTTTCCCTCCATTTCAGTTCTCATTACTATTATGTATCATGGAAATTGCTGCATACACTTTACTTTATAAATAACAGAAAAAAACATTGAGAAAAGACTTTTTTTTAAATACATAAGTCAGGCATTGAAGCAACTCTTTATTTTATTTTTGTAGTACTGGGGATTGAACCTAGAGGTGCTCTACCTCTCAGTTATACACCCAGCCCTATTTTATTTTTTATTTTGAAACAGGGTCTCACTAAGTTGCTGAGGCTCTTGCTAAGTTGCTGAGGCTGGCCTCGAACCTGTGATCCTCTTGTCTCAGCCTCCCAAGTACTAGGATTACAGCCATGGGCCACCACACCCAGCTTAAAAGCAACATTTTAGTTTTCCACCACCCCTAAAAAATGAGACAGTATTATCCAAGATTCTGATCATGTGTAACCACAGGGTTGGGGCTACCACTGAACAAGATACAGAAGCCAAAGAGTAGTGGTGTGTGTGTGTGTGTGTGTGTGTGTGTGTGTGTGTTTGTGTGTGTGTGTTTACAGGGATGAAAGTTGAGGAGAGTAACAAATGTTGTCTTACAAATTTTAAGTTCAACTGGAGAATATCATGCTAAGTTAGATCAGCCAGACTCAAATAATCAAGAGTGGCACGTTTTCTGTTTTCTCTCATATGTGGAAGCTAGAGAGAATAAGAAGGAAAGAGACCTCCAGAAAATCACCTTCTTCTCTGGGTTCCTTTCACATCTTGGCCCTTTCTATGCTGCTCCTAGTCCCCAGGGATTCTTGTGCACCCTAAAATTGGAAAATCACTGATATGCAATAATTGTGCAAGTGTTAGATAGACTTCGAAGAAAACCTCAGTAAATATAAACCCTGCGTGTTACATCTTCTGATCCACACAATTAAACTAGATATTAATAACAAAGCATTACATCATAAGAAACAAATAACTGGAAAATTTATGCATCCCATCCACTAAATTATCTCAAAGAGGAAAGCAAAATAAAATTACAGGCTAGTTAGAACATAATATATATGGGATCATTGCATAACTTCAGGTAATGAAGTCAAAGTCATAGTCAGAAGGAAATTTATAAAGGGAAACACATATTATTGAATAGGAGGAAAATGAAGTCAACTCAGAAGTTAGAAAGACAACAACAAAGTGAAGACTAAAGAAAGCAGGAGCAAAAGAATAATAAAATGAAAGAATGTTTCCAATGGACAAGCATATTATTCAGTAGAACTGAACAATAAATACAAGAATCAAATTTGGGAACAAAATATACTGGCAATTGTCAAGTCAATGCAAAATAATTTTTCAAAGATCATAAATAATATATATAATTTTGGGATATTTTTAAAATAATAAAAATATTAAAAAGTTTTCTAAGAATGTTTAGATCATCAAAATCAATGTGAGGTTTATGTGTATGTATAAAAAGATAAAATATACAGGGAAAAATGACATAATTATAATAATTAAGGTCCAAGTAAAATACTCTAATGATTTTATTTTTTTGAGACTCTATCTCAAAATAAATTTTTTTCAGTCACCTAACATGGGTGATTTTCTTTATTTTTTTAATGTGCTTTTACGGGTGCATTATAGTCTCACATCATAATGTAACTCATGTTGGCAGTGACATACATGTACACAGTACTTGGTTCCCCCCCACCTCCCCATTTCCCCTCTTCCCAATACAGGGTACTGAGGTTGACATTGGTATATTCACATATGTACATGTAGTCAATGGTAGTAATTTCATTAATGAACCTCACTCTTCCCTTAGAACCACCCCTTCCCTTAGACCACCTCCTGGCTCCTCTGAGGTTTCTCCTCCATTATTCGGAGTCCCTCCGGTATCCCAATCACTCCCTAGCTTGTGCATATTAGAAAAAGCATATGACCCTTCACTTCCTGTGACTGGCTAATCTCATTTAACATAATGTTCTCCAGGTCTTTCTATTTTCGTACAAATGACATAACTTTGTTCTTCTTTATTGCTAAGTAGAATTCCATTGTGTGTATTTCCCATAATTTTGTAATCCATTCATCTGTTGATGGACACCTAGGTTGGTTCCAGAATTCAGCTATTGTGAATTGTGCTGCTATGAACATGGGTATGTGTATATTACTGTAGTTACTATAGTTCTCTGGTTTCAGCCCCTTTGGAAAGATACCCAGGAGTGGTATGGCCAGGTAATATGGTGGGTCCATTCCCAATTTTCTGAGGAATCTCCACACTGATCTCCATAGCAGCTGAACTAGTTTGCAGTCCCACCAACAATGTAGAAGAGTTCTTACTTCCCCACATCCTTGCCAATATTTATAATTATTTGACTTCCTGATGATTGACATTCTCACTGGGGTTAGATGTAATGCCTAGTGATTTTATAGATATACTTCTTTTTAATTTTCCCAGGCCACATAAGCTATTTCAGAATATGAGAACAAAAAGATTCTCATTTCATTTTTAAAGACAATAAATGTGATAATTTGAAATATAACAAAGAAAGCACTACAAAGAGAAAATTCCAGATGTACCTTGAATATTAATATTAATAAATATACTATATAAATCAAGGATATCATTATATTAAGACAAAATGATAGATTATTTAGTCTATGAATATAAGGATGCTTTAGTATAAAATAATATACTGATATCATTCATAACAATGTTAGGCCATAGGAAAAAATCAGGAGATTATGGCAAAAGATTTTTCAAAAGTCATTTGGGAAATTCTATATTTTTTAGTGCAAGTTATTTTTATTCTGTTTCAAAGCTGTTTCCGTTTCTGATTTTCTATGTCAAATCATAGCAGAGCTCATACCTATTGGTTTGAGCCATGTCCTTTAAATTCAAGTAAAATATTAAAATGCCCCTCATCACTACAATAAATTTGAACTATTTTGAAAGTTTTCACCAATTCCACATTATTTCTAAATACACAATGGCATTATTTGAAAATAATGGGAAGAACTACCCAACACCCTCAAAAAAAAAAAACCAAATGAACTATTCTTATATCTAATAAGAAAGTTGAGTTGACAAAATAAAAACGGAATAACAGACCACTGATTTCAAGTATTCTATCCTCTTCTACTTTGGGGTACATAAGTTCCTATCTCCTTTGAATTTAATGGTGACCAGGTGACTAGGATTGGCCATGAAATATGAGCAGAAGTGAATCAAGTCTCTTTTAGGTCAAAGTATCTCACTTGCCAATGTTCAATTTCTCAATCCTCTTTTCCCTAGCTAAGGCCATTGGTGAATTATTTGCTGATGTGAAGACACTCCAAGATAGACGTGACCCAGATCACTGAACTGAAACCTAGAGGGAACTGCCCCAGAGAGTCATCCGGACTGGCAGAGGGCTATACTTGAGAAATAAATAGATGTTCACTATGATAAGCCACCAAGATTTGGGAGTTGTTGTTGAAAAATAGTTTTTCCCAAATAATGCAATAATTATTCAAAAACAAAGGGTTTCCCAACATAATAGACAACACAGTAGAAAACTATTTGAACATTAACAAAAATATTCATGACTTTATTTATAACCCAAGAGTTTAATAAATGGAAAATCATACCATACAATTGGAAGGAAAAATAATGTTATCAGCTTCAAATTTCTATCAAGCTTCTGTCAAGATCATTGATGCATTTAATTTTTGCTTTAAAATGCTGAAGTAATTTTTTTCCAAACTTAAAATCATTATAGAATACATCTAAAGAAATAAATAGTTGAAAAAAGTGATCATTTTTTAAAAATATTGATGATGACTTATGCTATGGGGAACTTGTATTAAAATATTTGTAATGCAGATACACAACAAAGAATATATATCCCAAATTTATATTTAGAAAAGTCTTATAATTCAAGTTAAGAGACAACACAATTTGAAAATAGACAAAAGATTTGAACAGATACTTCATCAAAGCACTGTTCAACATCAGTAGAAATTGTACCGATAGAATTTGTATTTCAAATCATTGTGAGATACCACTGCTCACACACTACAACAATTAAAATGTGTAAAGACAGACCATGGCACATATTTCCACAGAACAAATGGAGCTGACGTGCAACACGGTAAAAGCACTTGGAAAGGAGATGACAGTATCTTAGAAAGCTAGCCGGGCGTGGTGGCGCACGCTTGTAATCCCAGGACTTGGGAGGCAGAGACCGGAGGATCTGAGTTCGCGGCCAGCCTCAGCTACTTAGTGAGGCCCTTCGCAACTTTGTGAGACCCGGTTTCAAAATAAAAGTATAAAAAATAGGGCCGGGGGTGTAGCTAAAAGAAAGCTAAATGAACACATATCACGGGTCACCACCATCTGCTCCTATGTGTTCACCCAAGAGAAACAAAAAGATGTGTGTCCCCAAAGGCCTGTTCAGGAATGTGCACGATAGCTCTATTTATGACGATCCAAAACAACCTGAATATCCATCAGCAGGTGAAAGGATGAGCCGATCACACTTCAGCCACTCAATGTGGCCATCGGCAATAAAAAGGAATGAAGTACGGCCCAACAGAACAGCAGAATGAACCGTAGGACCATGGGGTCAGTCAAAAATATCAGCTACAAAAACGTATGTGGTACACAATGCCACTTACAGCAATTTCTAGAAAGCTGCATTGAGGGAAATTTTGGGGGGTGATTGAAATGTTTTACATCTTGATGGTTTTCATTGATCACAATGCATCGAAGCATACACTTAAAATGACTACATTTTTATGTAAATTATACCAATATAAAGGTGAGTTTTTTTTGTTGTTTGTGTGATGCTGGGGATTGAACCCAGGAGCGTTCTACCTCTGAGCTACAACCCCAGATCTATTTTATTTTGAAAACAGGGTCGCTAAGTTGCTGACATTGGCCTTGAACCTACGATCTGCCTTTCTCAGCCTCCCACATACTGGAATTACAGGTGCGTGCCACCATGCCTGGCAAAGGTGATTTTTTTTTTAAGGGAGAGTCTCCTGAGATGATCTCAGCTGTCTCAACACTAACATGCTATGAGATGTGTTCAATAAATTAAGATAAACAAATGAAGTTTAAAAATGTTACCTTTTCCAGAAGGATTCCCCCCATCCTCTCCAATCTTACAAGGAACAGAATTTTGAGTCAAATGAATAAATGTTCAATGGCAGAACTTATGAGACAAGAAGAGCAAGGATGCTTTCTTACCTGGGCTGCCAAGAGCCTACCAAAAAGGCAAGCTGGGTGCCAATACAAAGACATCCCATCTGGCTCTGCCTTTACTCCCTGATTCCTAATTAGACCAGGATTCTCCTGTTGGATTAAGCAAGTCACTGTGTCCCTCTTTGTTGCTTTGACACCTAAACATTTCTAACTGAAACAAAAGTAAATTCATGTGACAGAGAAAGATCAATTGGCATCAGATACCAAGAGGAAAAAGGAGATGAAGGAGGATGAGAGGGAAGAAGGGAGGAAGAAAGGGAGGGAGTGAAGGAAGAAGGATTCTTTCTGACTTATCTTTTGACAACTTGGAAGGAGATAAGACAGATAAAACAAAAGGTGAATCAGAAGCTTACCAAGTGCTGAGTGCCTGTCTGTCCCTATCACTGTGAACTTCATTATGATGTGAGATTAAAATGCACCAATAAAAGTATGTTTAAAATCAAAGGCAGTTCTGTTTGGTTAGGTTAAGGTAACACTTTACCATCACTGTTTATCTGGGAACTTTTATGATGACATCAGTTAAAGACAAGTGGGCAGAGCCCATTTTTCTTTGCAGATGAAGAATTGTCAACTGTTTTCTTTAAAGTTTTATATTTAAAAAGACAGAATTAGAAGCCAGGCATGGTGGCACACACTTATAATCCCAGTGCTTGGAAGACTGAGACAGGAGGATTGCAGGTTCAAAGTCAGCCTCGGCAATTTAGGGAGGCCCTTAGCAACTTATTCAGACCCTGTTTCAAATTTTTAAAAAATAAATAATGTAGGGCTAAATAGGGCTGAAAGTGTAGCTAAGTGATAGAATTCCCCTGGGTTTAATCCCCAATGCTGCCACACACACACACACACACACACACACACACACACACACACACACATAGCAGGAAGCACGAACTCTAGAGTCTGATTATTTTCAGGTTTTCCTAACCCTTTCCAACCTACATTCTTATATCTTTACCAAATTCAATACAATATTATTTACAAGAAAAATCTCTTAATTAAAAAAAATCAGCTGTCTGAAATGTTATTTATTAGCTATAGTTCAGTTGGATGGCAACTTTGAGTCCTGCACAGGACACCCTGCACTTGCTCTCTGTACAGACGAAAGACTAGTAGAGACTGTCCTCCTAGACTAGGGGGAATTTTCTACTAGAGTAGAACACTAGAAAGTCCAAAGCAGCCATAAGGATCACGTTAAGGGGGGTGGGGAGGACTTCAGGTGGGCGCTCTTGATAGACAGGTCAGAATGAAGTTTCTTGTAATTGCCAAGTACCTCTTTCTGACAGGGATGCGGGATCCCGGCGTACATCACACCAGGGCTCAGGCTGAGGCCTGCAGCGTCATAAAGCAAACCTGCCTATGTCTTGAGGCAATTAGAAGATCAAACACACGGAGGAGGTGAGGGCTCTGGCGGGGTCTGCAATTGAAACATAGGCCATAAAGTTCTGGAAATGAAGGTTTCTCGGCTATCAAGCCAATGACTGCCACATGCCAAAACATAAACCAGATTGCATAATGAGTAGGTTTTTCATAATTTCCTCAAATTAGGTTTTTATTAATGCCTGTCAACAGCAAATGATAGGCATGTGTTGCCTTCACAGCTGCCATGGCTCATGCCAGCTCTGAGATCACAGCGAAGCTACAGCTTACAGTAACAAGGCGCCCTCGTCCCCATTCGGACGGAACTTCAAATAGCTCGCAGTAAAGAAGAAATAGTCCAGTTCGTGTTTTGCCATCGGTGGCCAATAATGGTTTTTGAATGTGGTTTAAAATACATTAAAATTAATTTCCATGCCCCCAATGAATGTCCCCAGCTTTCTCCATTGTTTGTAGACAAGTTGATTTAGTGCAGGGCCTCGGGCATCTTGCTGGAATATTTCAAGGGTTCTGGTCTATTGAAGTTCCACCCTCCTTTTTCTGCTCACACATAATCATGAAGGGCTTCTTGCCTCAAAGCGGGAGGTTGACGATGTGGTCGATTTCAAGAAGCAACCCCAAGGTGGGCCTCCAAAGAGAAGAGCTAGCACGTCACCTTTTTTATTTTTTATTTTTTGCAGTACTGGGGATTGAACCCAGGGGCATTCTACCTCCAAGCTACACCCTCAGCCCTATTTTTTAGTCTTTATTTTGAAACAGGGTCTCACTAAGTTGTGGAGGGCCTCACTAAGTAGCTGAGGCTGGCCAAGAACCCGGATCCTCTGGTCTCAGCCTCCCAAGTACTGGGATTATAAGCCGGCACCACCATGCCCAGCTAGGTCACCTTTTTTAAACAGCATATTAGTTGGAAAATCAATCAGTGTAGGGGATGATGACCCCTCAGTGGAAAACACAGTCAAAGGAAGACAAAGACAGTATTTTTTGCTAAAAGCTAATCTTCTTTTTTATTATTAACACCACCCACCTAAGACACTAAATGATAGGAAACATTTTCCTCGGGGAAAAGAGTTCCACGCAAAGGATTTAACCTCGTAAAACCTAAACACTGCCGAGAGGGTGAGGGATGTGAGGAAAACCAGGTCTCTAGGCTAAAGTGTCCAGCTCACAAGAGTATGGACAGAAGGCCAAGAAATTGAAGAACACAGACGCCAAAGTAAGATGAATTTAACACAATGGAGCCCAAAGTTACATTCCTAAATTTCCCGCGCCATGGTGGTAACAGAAATTTAGCTGATAATTTGGAAGAATGGTTTAAATGGGAAGATGGGAAATAAAACAACATACCTGGGAAGTAAATCGAGTAAAGCAGAGAAGTAAAAAACAAACACGGATTAGGGTACTGATAGGAAGACAGAGGGAAAAAAGGTAAATCTATGTGACTTTTGCAAGGATCATGGGACGTAATGGTTAACAACAAGGAATTATGAACTAAAATGGGTTAAAAACAAGTGCAAAGATCTTGATCCCGAGACTGGAAGGAATTGTGGCATTTTCTTGTTGATTTTGCTTTTCTTTCTTTTTTTTTGAAGAAATGCGGAATGTGGAAAGGACTGTCTGGTTGAAAGCACAAGGATGGGAAATTCCACTCTTGGTGGAGTATAAAACAGTCTTTCCTCCATATCCCTGGGGGATTAGTCCAGGACCACCTGTGGATACAGAATCCACAGCTGCTCAAGTCCCTTATATAAAATGGCATGGTATTTGTGTATAACCTACACACATCCTCCCATGGACTTTAAGTCATTTCTAGATTACTTATGATACCTAAGAAAATGGACATGCTATGTAATTCGCTATAAGAACTGTTCAAGAGCAAGAGCTAAGAAAAAAATCTGTACATATTCAGTACAGGCACAACTTTTTTTCTCTCTGCAATACTTTCAATCTGTTGTTGGTTGAATCTATGGATGCAGCACCCGCTGATACAGGAGATTGACTAGACCTGAGACCTAGAACATAGGCCAGGGGGCTGGCTTTGGGATGTTGGGGACATTCCTTGGGTGGGATGGTCAAGTTGGTCATCCCCTCTGTCTCATGGAAGCCTTCCCAGCAGATGTAGCTGTGGTGCACGTGACCCCGTTCCACTGGCCACAGTTCATTGAGTCATCTAAGGGTTCAGATTGGGGATCCAGGAATACATGTTCATCTCTGTGCCTGGCTTGAACTAAGGACAGGTAAACTTAAGACAAAACAGAGCAAAACAGCCTCATAGAAACAGAAAGCTTATCATTGGGAAGAAGAATATCCAGAGACAGGAAAATGAAGTAGATTGTCAGAGAGAGAAAGTCCTTAGTGAGAGCAATGCTGAGGTCTAGGGATTGAAACTCAGAAAGAGGCTGCCTAAGCCGGATGTGGAGGTGCACACTTGTAATCCTAGTACTTGGGAGGCTGAGACAGGACGATCACAGGATCAAGGTCAGCCTCTGCAAATAGTGAGACTCTCATCAACTCAGCGAGACCCTGTCTCAAAATAAAAATAAAATAGGGCTGCGGGTATTGCTAGGAGGTAGAATGCCCCTGAGTCCAATCCCCAGTACCACAAAAATTAATTAATTAATTAATTAAATGAGGCTGCCTGGGTTCCTGTCTTTCTTTCATAGCTCCTGCATCAATCCCTTATCTGAAGATTTACTACCCCAATATATACCACCTCTCTCCACCTTATTTTCCTCTTCCTCTTCCTTCTCCTCCTCCTCCCCTTCCTCCTCTTCCTCCTCCTCTTCCTCCTCTTCCCCTCCTCTTCCTTCTCCTCCTCCTCCTCTTCCTCCTCCTCCTCCTCTTCCTCCTCCTCCTCCTCCTCCTCTTCCTCCTCCTCCTCCTCCTCCTTCTCCTCCTTCTCCTCCTCCTGCTTCTCCCTTTTTGTCTGGGTAGTTTCGCGTGGTTTCTATTCCTGGTTAGCAGAGAATCTTGACTGACACAAGGCTGTAGATTTGCCACGGTTTGAAATGTCACCAGGTTACAAGCAGTGAGGAGGTGAATAATTCCACAAAGAGAAAAGCACACATGTGGACAAATAAATATTCAAAGTGAGCAAAAACTAGAGAGAAAAGAAGCGGTGTTTTAGGAAGCTGAGAAAGTGGTAATTGCAGCAAAGAGGACAGAGAAGATTACAGGAGAAACATCTGAGCATTTATTTTTCTTCTTGGTGCTGAGAGGAGACATTTATAGGAGCCCAGCATGGTGGCTCACACCTGTAATTCCAGTACTTGGGAGGCTGAGAAGGGAGGATTGCAGGTTCAAGGCCAGCCTCAGCAGCTTCATGAGACCCTCAGCAAGTTAACGAGATTTTGTCTCAAATTTAAAAAAAATAAAAATAACATAGTGCTGGGGTGTAGCTCAAAGGTACAGAAGAATTAAAAAAAGACATACATAGGACCTAAAGAATGTATCTATTCACTAAGTAGTGCAGAATTGCAACCGTGGGAAGAAGTCCTCATTCTCCAGCAGAGAAGACTTCTAAAAGGCTTTGTAGGTTGACCAACAAGATCCCAGCTCTTCTGCAGCCAGTGTCTGCATGTCTCATCACTATCCAGGGAGGAAATTATCACAGGGGTCTTTATTTCCTTCCACCCCCTGTCGCCTGCCATACTGCTGTCCACAGTCACAACTCTATTAGCGTCTCTTCCTGAAAATAAAGGTAGAAATTAGAAATCTATCAGAACCTTCACAACTTTTGGAAGGGCAAGATGTTTAAAATGACGGGCTAGCACAATTCTTTCCTTACTTGTTCCAGTAATGCAGAAAATCATGAGTTGGCTGTAATAGGCTTGATAACATCATTTAAAGTATATAGAAAACCATATTTGTAAGCACTAAATCACTTGCATTCCATGCCAGATTTAATTTTTCCATGCTGAATGAAGCTGGCATATTTTCCACTGCCAATTATTCGTGTGAATGCATTCTTACCTCACTTTAGAGCAGAATGAAATGCAAAAGTCTCTGAAGCGGGATTGGGTCATCTTAATAGATCTAGTATATTGATCACTTAAGTGCTCCACACGCAGTTGCTCAATTGAAAGAGAAATACTAACATTCCTCTCTTTACCAAATTGCCACCACTCTACAGCATCCCGACATTTTTCAAATATTTAAAAATGTTAACATTTCCAAAGGTGGATGACTCCACCTTCGATTTCAAGCGTGGTAAGCAAATGTAAAAATTATATCACCCAAATTAATTCCTCCCTGTTCTTACTAACTTTTGCTGGAAACCTTGGGATTTTTGCAATGTTAAGCAAGAATTTATAACAATGGCTACCTTTATGTCCGTGACTATTGCTCTTTTAGCTGATGAAAGTAATCCAATTTACTAACAAGTAAGTAAACTTGGAGGGGTGGGGGGAAGGTAGGTAATAAGTTTTTAAGTGCCTGGAAAATAGAGTTACTTTTTAAATAGAGTTTCTTTTTAAATGAACAAAGTGTGCATGGATGTAGTAGTAACAAATTAGAATTGAAATGTAAGTAGTTTAGAATGGGGGAACGAGTTTACAAAGCTCAAGGCCTCTTCATATATTGGAAATTATCCCATTGAAAAGCCTTTAAAAGTGCAAAAACAGCCAGGCATAGTGGTGCATGCCTGTAATCTCAGTATTTGGGAGGCTAAGACAAGAAGATCATAGGTTCGTGGTCAGCCTCAGCAATTTAGCAAGACCCTCAGCAACTCAGGAAGACCCTGTTTCAAAATAAGAAGGGCTGGGGGTGTAGCTCAGAGGTAGAATGCCCCTGCTTCAATAGCCAGAACCAAAAAAAGGGGGGCAGAATTTCAGGGGTGACAGAGATTGGAGGTTATCCATCATCCTCTTTCATGAAACAAACTCTATTCAAAATCTTATGTCCTAAACCAAATTCATGATCGACCCCCTCATAAATCTGGCCCAGTGTTCCCAGTCCGAGAGAGACCTCGCCATTCATTGGGTCGTTTCAGCCAGAAAACAAGAGACAGGATCTCCTATAGCCTTAGATCCAACTCATCTCTAAGTGCTGTCAACGGTGTCTCTTCAACATCTTTTTCTTCTGCCCTCTCCCACCCATCCATCCTCCCCAGTCCTCTGCCCGGTACTGGTTCAGGTAACCATCTATCCGGACCAGTCTGCTATGATAGCTGCCCCCTGCCTCATCCATTTCCATGCTTGGCCTTTTCCACATGTTCTCTGCAAATCTTTTTCCAACTCAAATCGGATGGTGCCCTATACACCCTTCCTAACACCTCCCCCTGCAACCTCCTGGCACACCAGGCTTGCCCTCACTCCAGCCCTAAGCATTCACCCTGTACCTTCCCTCTGCTCTTCCTGCACATTAATCTATTACATGTCAAGAAAGAAACCAACCCTTTTTGCTCACTTTTAAATCTTCAGAACCTACCACAATTCATGCTATCGAGTGGATATATTCAACAAATATTTACTGAATAAATCCTTCTCTCCTGTTTATAGATTTAAAAAAAAAACTGGATCCCTGAAGAGCAAGTAAATCTCCCAAGATTCTCACTGGTTAGTAGCAAAATTGGTACCCAAATCCACACGTCTTCTCTGTGGGTTAAATATTCCTTCCCCTTCCTGCCCTGTCCCCTTTCCCCAACACACACACACACACACACACACACACACACACACACGCACGCACACACACTTCTGCCCTACCCCTATTCTTCCTGGGCCTCATCACCCACTGAAACACACATGTGCACCAAGCAGCATCTCTGCAGAGCAAAGATGGCGCCGCCGACTGAAGGGCTCCATCCTCAGAGTCACAAGTACAATAAACAACTCCAGCTTCGAAAAGGAATCCGCAGTGACCACCTCGATCCAGGCCTGCACTTTTCTTGGCAGGAGGAGGATCTCGCCAAGCGGCCATGATCCAATCAATTATTGGCTTCAACAGGAAAGGAGAGATGTGTGTCCCTCTCACACACAATGGAAACTGAAATTAATCTCATTAGATTGAAGGAGCACTTCAATGCCAGCGTGATCGGCACAAGACGCAGAGATGAAAGATGGAAATGCAGATGAAAATTAAGAGTCATTTTCTGTATAGTTTTAGGTAATTTTCTGAAGATTTGTTTTGACGAAAATTCCATACACTGATAAGACCCAAATGCTTAACTCTTTCAACACGTTCAGAAAAACCCGTGCATATGGGAAAACACACACACACACACACACACACACACACACACACACACCTACACAACAGGTAGATAAAAAGTTATGAAAGTTGTAAATATTAGTTCTCACTTCTTTATTTCTTCTTCACTTTTGGCAATTCCATACGGCATGTTTATTTTCCATGTAAAAATTTAGCCAGGATAACTAAGATTTTTTTTTCTGGCACGTGACAAATACTTCGCATTACAAGAACACTGGTCCTGTCAAAGGGCTAACCTTTACAATGACCAATTACCAATACCCAGAACTGGCCTATGGCTTTTTCCTCTTTCCTCAGTGTATTCAAAAGATGATCCGCATTTAGCCTGTGTTTCTAATTAATGTGGCACTTTGAAACATGTCAGAAGGAAACTATCAGAATGTTATAAATAAATAGTAACTGTTAGCCAGGTGTGGTGGTGCACGCCTATAATCCCAGTCCTTGGGAGGCTGAGACAGGAGGATTGCAGGTTCGAGACCAGCCTCAGCAATTTAGCAAGACCCCCAGGAACTTAGTGAGCCCTTGTTTCAAAATTAAAAAAAAAAGAAAAGGCTGGGAGTATAGCTCAGAGGTAGAATACCCCTGGGGTTCAACCTCTGTACCAAAAAAACAGTAAACATAAAAAATAAAAGAAATAGTGACAGCATTTCAAACAACTGAAATGAAGCTTAGGAGAGAAGCAGCAGCTGCTGCTCAGTAAGAGTTTGTATAATAAAATATTCATCTTATCATATACTTTCCATCATAGAGGATGGATCTTAATGTCGTTTTAATATTTTCCCTACTAAAATAAAATTTTAATTAAGGCAGAAGATATATTGCCTAAGGTAAGCTAAACGGTTTAAAATTATTAACTGCTCGAATACTTGTTGCTATACTACAAGCCGCCATAAAAGAAAAGAAATTAAGTGCTCGAGGGATTAACGCAATTTTGAAAGCTGCACCCCTCCTCCCGTGGCCTTTTAGATACGCCTAACTGAGCCATAACTATTTTTCGCCACTCAGCCAGACTCCAGCTTTGTGGCTTTTTTAATAACCTGGCTTCTCAAGGCCCTGCTCCTGAGAGTCTTTTCATTTCTGCCGCGCTACCTACAAGCAAATTTCTTCTCGTTGCTCAACAGGCGAATGCCTCCCTTTCTTCGTTGCTGAAGCATTTCATTGCTGTTACATTGACAGGGTGGTGTTCTGTTACAGTGGAATCAATAGCCCAGCGCTTCCCAACACACCGATTAGCTTGTCAGTCAGGGCCTGGGGGAGGTAGTGTAAATCCCAGAATACCAGGGGCCAGGAGTTTGAAAACAGAGGAATGCGCAGCAGGCCCCGTGGTTGTCCACCACCTGTTGCTCTATAGGACATGTGCAAAGTGAATTAACTTTTCTGCTACAACATGCCTTAAAGGTCAACTGCGATGGCAGCTTGGAGCTTTTGGAATATTTTAACTCATTACCAAAAAAATCCACGGCTCCTGATGTGTCACTGGTGCTGGGACAGAGGAGGGGAACTTATTCTTTGAGAGGCTGAGTTGGACAGTTTGGTGTTGGGGTGGGGGAGAGCAAGCTTATCTGATCAGGAAGGGTGTCCAGGGGAGAGCAACTGGTTTCTTATTTTATTTTTCAAAGTAAACGGTCTGCCGGCTTCTTGATTACACATTAATGGAAAACAGTTTCCACAGTTAATGTGAGCATGCTGTGGGTTACCGTGTGTGTGTGGGGGGGGTGCGAATTTCTTTCTTCAACTCCTAACAAGACTTTCTGGTATAACTGGCGAGTACACCTTACAAAGACTGGATTTTCCTTGTCCCAAAGTTGTTCGAAATATACGAGATAATGAAAAAGTACAGAAGGAAATGTGAAACTATGCAGAAGTTAGAATGCACAACTTCTTGATCTGCCTACCCAGAAGAGGTGTGTCAGAGTTAATAGGGGATTAGATAATTATTAACTATTAGGAGATGATTACAAAGGGATGTGACTTGGCTATATGTTTTTTAAAGTCTTCCAGCTCTCCCCATGGAAAGCTGGGAAATCAACCACTTAGAGTGTCAAGGATGGCTTCCAGTCGACCTCGGGGAAAATCTTTTCACAGATATTTATAAGCCACATCACCCCCTGACCACAAAAGGAAATTCTGTGCTTGGTACACGAAGGCGCCACGGTCTGAGGAAGGCCTGCTTTCAGCACTCAGAGTTTTCTCACAAAACCTCCATAAACTCACCACAAACCACAATGTAAACTGGCACACTTCAGAGATGACTCGTTAACCTAATTCCACCAAATTAATTCGCCCATTTTAAAAGGGATTTCTAATGATGTAAACAAAGGTTCCCAAGCCATGAGAACGCCCAGGTGAATTCAAAGGTTGGCAGAGAAAATATTCATCTTTCAGAGAAAATGCACAGAAGGAAAGTGTTGAATCCTGCAGTGGCAAATAGAATGTTGCCCCCCACATACACACACACCCTGTCAACAAAGTTGTTTAAGCTATTTTGATCTTAGAAATAAATGTGTCCATTTTAGAATAGAAAAAAACATGTGGCACTCCAAACTTCATTTCCCTGGTGTGGACAAAAGATGTGTCTTCTATTTTAAATTGCTTGGGTCCTTGTCATTTTGTTATTTCATATGGGCGATTGCCAGACAAATACTAGAGAGATGTTTAATTCCTACAGACTGCGGTAGTCAGCTTTCTGTCACTATATCAAAACACCTGAGATGATTTTCTTAATAAGAGAAAAGGTTTATATGAGCTCATAGTTTTGGAGTTTCAGTTCAGAGTGAGTTGGCCCATTTTGGGGGGCCTGTGTTGAGGCAGTACATGATAGGGGGAAATGTATGTGGTGAAGCCACTCACCTTATCGCCAGGAAATGACAAGAAAAAGAGGAAGAGACGAACATCCCACAATCCCATTGAGGACATACCCCCAATGACCTAACTTCCTCCCACCAGGTCCCACCTCTTAAAGCTTTTACCAGTAATGCCACAGTCTAGGGAACTAAGCCTTCAACACCCAGGACTTAGGGAAGTATTCCTAATCCAAACTATAGCACAGACTTTAAAAAAAATGTGAGTATGTCTTTCTGTTCCTTCCACCCTGAGTTTTGACAGTAGGTTTAATTTGGTTTCATTTTTTAGTTTGTTTCATTTAATTTGTCTCATTTTTTTCCTCAGCAGTAGCATGACAACCACTGTTGCTGGCAATAGAAAGACCGGGGCATGGCACGAGGAAAATCAAGTCCACGAGGTCTGAATTAAAAGTTCATCAACAACCCATGTCAGGGATAGTTTAGGAACAGAAACTCATTCCTAGTATGTAGTAAAGATCACCAGTCCACTATGCATAACTTCGTATTTCACAAAAACATGTTATCCCTCTTCTTCTCTACAAGCAGTATTTCCTAACTGGACACAGGCTTTTAGAAACAGACTTGGTGATGTGAATTCACACAGTGTCATATGTGGACAAAACCACAGACACTGGAGAACTGAGCACTCTTTCTCCTGAAATGGTCACTGTTGCTAATATTTGCTTTACCCAAATCCCGCAGCCACTGGTTTTTTTTTTTTTTGTAATATACTTTTATTGGTGCATTATAATTATAAGTCATAATGAGGTTCAGAGTGATAGAAACAGACAGGCACACAGCACTCAGTGTGTTTCCCTCTGGAACCCACCCTGCTCCCCCCTCCTCCCTACACATATCATTGAGATTAGTATTGATAACTTCATATATGGACATATAGCATCATTTGAACTCTTTCCTTCATCAACTCTCCTGTTTCCCCTCTCCACCTTCCTCCCCAACTCCCCTTCCACTATTCTTCTGGACTCTGTCTTCATTTATCTGAAGTCCCACAGCCACTGTTAACAAATGTCTTTAGGACCTACCACTATGACCTCTTTTTTATTTATTTTATTTATTTATTTATTTATTTATTTATTTATTTATTTATTTATTGCAGAACTGGGGATTGAACCTCTGAGCTACACCCCCAGCCCTATTTTTAGTCTTTATTTCGAAACAGGGTCTCGCTAGGTTGCTGAGACTTCACTAAGTAGCTGAGGCTGGCCTCAAACCTGCAATCCTCCTGTCTCGGCCTCCCAAGTACTGGGATTACAAGCGTGTGCCACCACGCCCGTCTCCAGTATGACCTCTTAAAACTTCTACCACTAGGAAAAAAAAAAAAAAGTGCATGCCCTGACGCATAAAGAAAAGCCAGCCATCGTTCCACTGGGATTCCATGGGGAAGAATTTCCTGTAGCATTTCCCTGATCTACCCCCATCACTCTTGGTTCTCCAGTGGACAAGCGATGCACATCACACGGATGTTAGAGCTGAAAGCCACATTTTTAGGAGAAATGGGAAATAATACTTTGCGTTTCTTTATCAATATTCTGTTTCAATTTCTGTTTTCCATTTAAAACCTCTAGCTGAATATGTTGTCGTCTTAGTCATTTGCAGTCATCACTGCTCTGACTGAATATAACTTTGTTTTATTTCACAAGGATGTGTGAATAACAGCTCCTGACATCTCTTAACAGGGCCCATGCGCAATTCTTACGAAGTAGGAGTCCTCTGAAGTCACAGCGTCTTATTAAGCCCATAAATGATCATGCTTCACTGGGACATTTCAAGCAATGTTTTAACTACTTCCTGACGCCCAGCACCTGCTTAGTAGGGACCTTAGCCAAAGTTTCTCCAGTCCCTATGCTCATGGTGGCCCAACCTGCAGCAGCACACCACACACACACACACACACACACACACACACACACACACGCTCATTTGCAGACAGGCAGACTTCTCTGTGAATGTCCAGATGGGCCCTGCAAGATCAAATAAGCTCAGCCTAAGCTTTGAAAGAATGCTTCCAAATGAAGCTGTCATCAGGTAAACTTCTGACATGACTCGGCTTCAACCGCCAGAGGGTTGAAGAAGGGACTGGCCTTTCCCGACACTGACAAGCACGGTCAAATTGTCTATTTTGCTTAGTTTAAAGAGTACTGAATTTTAAGTTTGTGTTATGATTGCTTACCTTTCAAAGTAATATTTGCATTGCAAATATTTTGGAATAACCTCAGTTGTTTCTCTGAACATGAGCCAAGTTGGCCATTTTATTTATTTATTTATTTATTTATTTATTTATTTATTTTGCTGCTGGAGATTGAACTCAGGTCTTTGTACATGCTAAGCATGTGCTTTAATACTGAGTCATACGCCTGTCCCCCAAATGGTTATATATATGTGTATATGTTTATGTATGTATATGTGTATATATTATATATTTTACATATATACTATACCTATTATATATATTTTTTAAATAGTAGTAGCTACAAATAAATATACCTGGAATATATATATATATATATATATATATGTGTGTATATTATATAATATATAATAAGTACATTATACATATATGTAAATAACATATATGTTGGGGGATAGCGGTGTGGCTCAGAAGTAGAGCACATGATCAGCACACACAAAGCCCTGGGTTCCATTTCCAGCAGCAAAATATATTATACAATATATATAAGAGATGTATTACATATATATGCATACATACACACACACACACATATATATACATACATACATTCTCTGCTACTTACTCATTTACATGACTATGCCAATGCATAAGATATTCAAGAAGTACAGTAATTAAACGCAGTCATCCCTCCCAGGTAGTTCTTTAACCAACATTGGAACTGTAGCCACACCAGGGACATTCAAAGCTCAAGTACACTGTGGGGAACACAGGTTCTATCGCAGTGTCTGCTAGAATACATTTTTATTTTACGCTATTATATTCTCACAGGAGTTAATATGACCTATTGCTATAGGACATCAAGATAGTGCACTAGTTAGAATAAACAGTTCAAGGGAACAAGTGAAAAAGTCAAAGGTGTTTGGTCACCAGCTGGAGGACAGAGCTGGGAACTGGGGTGCAAGTTCCTTCTCCACTGCCTCTCACGAAGATCTGAGGGTGTCCTTGTCAGTAACTTCAAGACCCAATTTGGGAGGTTGTAACAAACATCTGAGGTGAAAGTTTGTTTTGCCACCCCAGCCCCATATGGAAAGAAAATGGGCAGGACATATTTTTTTCCTTTAGAAACTGATGTATAAAAACATGCTAATTAAATCTGATTAAATATAAATTACATTTATCCAATTATCTGAATGACTTTAGGCTGAATTAATTTTAACCTCCATGTTATAATTGGCTTTACATTAAGCATTGCAAATTTCTCAACCCACTGTAATATTCTTCTTGTCATTAACAAATTTTCAAAACATTTACCGTAGATTCTAGTTGTGCAGGAACAAGATATAAATATACCTAACTATCACATTTCTACACATTCTATTCAGTCAGGTAAAGATCTCTTAATTCTTGGAGAATCTTCTTCAGATTTTTCCAGCAGACAATACACTTTCAATTTCCACTTCTATAGATGAGCTAGAACCCACTTCATGTTCTGGGTTTATTTTGTTTGTTTAGTCATCTGTGGTCCAGTAGAAAAAGAAGAAGCAAGAATGACAGAAAGAGGAATGGAAGGAGGAATGATGTTTGGTAAGCCAGTGGAGGATACTATATGAATAGCATTCTTAGTCCTAGCATCTTCAGAATTTCCTGTTTATACATCAAACATTCTAGGCAGAACCTGTAGCAACTCACCGTAATATCAGGGGTATGGTGGTAAGGAAAGAGTTTGTGGGTAGGGGCATTTAGGTTGGGTGGACCTGATATTATATTCTCTTTGCTACTTATGAATCTGCCTTGAGACTTTCGGTCAGTTATATACCATTGCGCGACTTCAATTTTTCCTTAACTGTAGAGATAACAGTATCAACTTTCAGGATATTTATTAGGATTTGGAACAATAAAAAAAGTGCCTACTAAAAAGACTGATATATGTTAGGCATTCAATAAAAAGTAGATGATATTATTAAATTTCCTATTCAGATATAAATATATATGAATATAATATAAATTTATATAGATTTATATAACTATATATAAATATAAATATAAATATATATATACACATATATATATATATATATATATTCCCAGATTTGAATTGTAGGATAACAAATTATAAATTAATTTGCTAATTCACAGGATTTTCAGAAATTATGTATGGAGTCCATTGCCTTTAAAGATGGCTCTAATTGTAACAGTATCTTAAGGACACTATACACTTATCCTATTAAGGGGCCCAGGTGGGGTCTCCTCATCTGTCCAAGGAGACTGGCATTCAGTGGGAAAGGGGAAATCTTTTCAGAATGGATCATATTCAGCACTTAAATACTAGCCTATATAATAACTATGCCTTCCCTTATTTTATATGGCAAATCCATAAGGCCAGAACTTATGGACATAGACACTCTAGAGGTGAAAACGCTGGGATATTAGGAAGTAAATCTCCCAAGATCCCACCACTCCTATGTGGAGTTGAGATTCTTAAGCTCACGGACCAAGTCTGAGGCACATGGTGCTGTCCACTTCTGTACCAGGATGAATACTGAAACTAAGCTACAGATGAAGTTGATGATATAAAAAGTGTAATTTTGAGGGGATGAAGGATACAGGAGATAAGATACATTTGAGCTATAGAAGTCAAGAGACACAGTAAGACCGGAGGTAGAACCAAAGAGCTCAGGAGATCCCTGGATGTTGATTTGGGCATCTGGCAAGATTTATGCTGTTTGTCTCAGGGCCAAGGGCACCCTCTCAAAGAGACCAGGCTTGGCTAGAAAAATTGTCACATTTTTAAGCCATTTTAAATGCAATTCAGTCTCCATTTCTTGAAACTGCAACACCATTTCTCAAAAGGAAGAAATTTCCTACAGATAATCCGAATGACCGACAAGCACACAAGAAGTTGCTCACGACCACTAACCATTAAGGAGATGCCAATCAAACCCAGATGAGCTATCACTTCACACATGCTAGGATGGCTATCAAAAAAGATGGGTAATAACAAGTGTTGGCAAGGATATGGAGAAATCAGAATCCTCGTGCATTGCTGGAAGAAATGTAAAATAGCACAGCCACCATGGAAAACAGTTTGGTGTCTCCTCATTGGGTTCGATAGAGAATTACCAAATAATCCAGAAACTCCACTCCTGGGTATATTCTGAAAACAGATGTTCAAACAAAAAGTGTACACCAATGTCCCTACTAGCATTATCCGTAATAACAAAATAGTGGGGACGCCAAATGTCCATCAACTGATGAAAGGGTTTTAAAAGTCCCATATCCATACAATGGAATATTATTTCTTTTTTGCAGTACTGGGGATTGAATCCAGGGACATTCTACCTCTAAGCCACACCCCCAGCCTTATTTTTTTATTCTTCATTTTGAAACAGGATCTCACTAGGTTGTGGAGGGCCTCACTAAGTATCTAAGGCTGGCCACGAACCTGCGATCCTCCTGTGTCAACCTCCCAAGTACTGGGATTACAAGCATGCGCCACCACGCCCGGCTAGAATATTATCTGAAGAAGAATGAAGTTCTAATATATGCTAAAACATGGATGAACCTCAATTGAAAACATTAAGGCAGGTGAAAGAAATCAGACACAGAATGCTACTTCTTATGTAATTTTATTTATATAACATATAAAAATCCAGAGTTGGTAAATCCATGGAGACAGAAAGCAGATTAGTGATTACCAAGAGTTGGGGGAAGAGGGAAGATGGGGTTTAACTGCTTAAAGGGTATGGGGTTTCTTTTTGGGATAATGAAAATGATACAGTGCTAGCCGGGCGTGGTGACGCACGCTTGTAATCCCAGTACTTGGGAGGCTGAGACCAGAGGATCCGGGTTCGCAGCCAGCCTCAGCTACTTAGTGAGGCCTCTGCAACTTCATGAGACCCGGTTTCAAAATAAAGTATAAAAAATAGGGCCATAGATGTAGCTCAGAGGTAGAAAGCCCCTGGGTTCAATCCCCGGTACTGCAAAAAGAAAAAAAAGAAAAAAAAGAAAGAAAATGATATAGTGCTGATGGTGACACCACAACTTTGTGACTAAATGTCACCAATATAAACTATGCTAAATGTTGTTTACCAAAATTGGAAAAAAGAAAATCTGTATGGAGGTTCAATATGTAACGTAGACAGAGTGGGGTAGCCCTGGTGAAATCTGGCATAGATGGGACCCCGGACATGTAACTCCCAGCTTCCTTAAACACAGATCCTCAGAACAGAGAGGGTCACGTTTACTTACCTAATACATACCAAGAAGCTCTTAGAAAAAACAGAACTGATATATATATATATGACATATATATATATATTTTTTCCTGTCGCCTATGTAGAAGTGACATCAACTCTTGGAGCCAGTGCTAAGGGAAGGTTTTCACAAGGTAGAATTTAGAGAATCCACACTTCCATCTTAATTTGCATGGAAAAACAAAAAAGCAAGTTCTCAAAAGTAAACAAGTGAAAGTCAATATTAATCAAACTTGCCTTTGTTGACTCTCTTGGAAAAAAAAATATCAAATTGGTCTTGTGTTACAGCATGAGTTGTCTAAGCTCTACCATAATTATTTAATTTGGGGATATGTCTGCCAACTGAAATCTAGCTTTCAAAAGAGGATTCCACTTGTTGCTTTTAAAGTCCCTTCACGTGAAGGTGTCAACTTTTTGTCCAGTTAGTTGATGGGAAGCGAACCACTTGGGGTCCTGAGCCGGCACTCAGCATTTCTCTCGGCCTTGCAAAGGAATGAATGGGTGCCCATCCCATCGCTATAGAGCCAGATGTTAACATGCAGACCTCTTTCAGCCCTGATCTCATCTTTCCTTTCTTTTTTGTTGTGTTTTGTTTTATACTTTTATCAGTGCATTGTAATTATATATCATCGTGAGGTTCAAAATGATACAAACATATGAATTTTTTTCTATGTTCATATGAAATAGGTTATTTTTGTGTAGAAGATATTTTCAACACAATTTGGAATTTTTTTTAAAAAAATAGAGTAATAGGACTAGCCATTTTACAAGTGTGCACAGCACTTGGTGCGCTTCCCTCTCGATCCCACCCCCTCTGCTTCCCCATCTCCATCCTTGTTAGTGAGATTGGTAGTGATGTTTGCATATATGGTCATAGCACTATTTGAACTGTCAATCACTTAAGAGTTGCCTGCAAGTCATTATGAGGATCTGTACGCTTACATCCCGGGCTAGGGAAGGAGAGGTCGGATAAAGACCTGCTTCTCTAAAGCGTGGGTTTTCTCAAGAGCAAGATGGGCAGTGCTGAATTAATGTTGAAGCTCAACTTTCATGCCACCGTTTGTGTGGGAGGCTGGAAACAGATTCTGTGCATATTGGTATGTCTTTTTCTTTTTGTGGTACTGGGGATTGAACCCAGGGGCATTCTACCTCCAGACTACACCCTCGACCCTTTTTTTATTCTTTATTTTGAAACAGGGTCTCACTAAGTTGTGGAGGGCCTCACTAAGTAGCTGAGGCCAGCCCGGAACCCAGATCCTCCGGTCTCAGCCTCCCAAGTACTGGGATCACAAGTGTGTGTCACCACGCCCGGCTTATTGGTAAGTCTTTAACCCAGATTACTGCACCTCTGTCTATAGAGTGCTCTTCTGGGGTACAGGGTGAAATGTCATCCTCTCAGACTGGATAGCTGTACTCCATTACAACACCGCAGTGTTCCTACAAAAGAGATCATCCAAACTACATCCAAAGATTTTGTGTTACTGATTTAAAAGAGGCACAATTAACTACATAGACTCTTCATTCAAGACCAGTTGGTATAGAGGGAGTATACTAAAATTTTAGTATGATTTTTACCAGAAAAAAAATATAGATTTAAAAACATATGCTGGGCATGATGGCGCACACTTGTAATCCCAGTACTTGGGAAGCTGAGATGGGAGGATTGCAGGTTCGAAGCCAGCCTCAGCAACTTAGTGAGACCCTAAGCAATTTAGTGTGACCCTGTTTCAAAATGAAAAAGTAAAATAGGGGTAGGGGGTGTAGCTCAGAGCTAGAATGTATTATGCAAAGGTGTATTATCTATCCTATACTAATAGATTACATATTATCTGCACTTATTCCACCAAGGTCCAAAAATAAAAAGATGTGAACACTGTACTATCAAAATACTAGAACTCAAGAAATCCAAGCACACACATGCATCTAAAGACAAAACTCAGCAGAAAAGCCACGGCTGGCCTTGGACTCCCAATGACACATCTTTATTGGCTCTGTGTAGCTTGGAGAATCTGAACTGTTTACATGGAAAGGAGGTGCGCTTTTCTTTGTTTTTCTTTTCTCTGGGGATCATTCAGACCAAAGCCAGTGACTTGGGACTTTTCCCACCCTCGGGGGCAATTGTCAAATAGGAGCCTCCTCCCCCTAAGAAGGTGTGGAGTCAATGCATTTCTGTGACAAAAATCAGATCAAGAGCTGATTGCAGTTCCCAAATGCCCTGAATATGCCCTGAATATAATCAGAGGCGATTCAGGTCAACACTGTCCTGACAAGGAAGTTTACTCAGAGCTGATACTTGCTTTCCATTTCTTTCTTTCTTTCTTTCTTTCTCTTTCTTTCTTTCTTTCTTTCTTTCTTTCTTTCTTTCTTTCTTCTTTTCATTATTTTTATTTGGTTTATAATTTTACATCATATTGGGGTACAGAGTGTCAGACAAATACATGGATACAGTTCCTGGTGCCCTCCCCACTAGGTCCCCTCCTCTCCCTCCCCTTCCTCCCACATGGCTTTGAGATTGGAATTGATAATTTTGTAGATATTCAGAAATAAGGGCAACATCAGATAGATGAGTAGAGACCCCAGGGAAGTGACTGAGGGGCATTAGGGAAAGGGGGTGGCCACATCATAAAGAATGCAATAGTTGAAACAATGCTATGAATGTATACAAAATTCCTTGAGTTTCTTTAGGACAGGGCATACAGTTTTTAACATCTCACTATCCTCTTTTCTACACAGAAAAAAAAATGCATCTGGTCCAGAGAAAAACTATTTTTGACAAAAAGTATTTCAAAATTGGAAACCAGTGGCTTATTTTAGAAAATATATTCATTCTATCATCTTTTGTTACTTCATCACACACAAAATCAGTCACTTTCTTCTGAAACATGTCCTAATAATTTGCAGAGAATTCCAAATAGCACTAAAGCAAGGTGTTGTCTTTCTCTAGATTTGGGGTTGGAAGTTAGCACATTTAAACCCTCGTGCTGTAAAGTTGGGGCCCAGATAAACATCACGTGGTACGCACATATTGATTGAGAGTTTGCTTGAAGGTCTCAGTGACCTCACGGTACAACCCAGTAATGAGGAATCATCCTAGAAGAAACTATAAAATGTAATCATGAAGGACAAGGGGCAGAAGATTCTGACAAAAGAAAAGTAGAAAGAATAAAGGTTTTAAATTTTTCACATATTTTTAGATTAAGCACTTAAAGAGATCAATTTTTTTAAACTAAGATTTGAATGGGAAATTTCCAGGGTCGAATCTAGACATGTAGTATTACTAGGATCCAGAAAGGCAGATTAGTGGAGTTGGGGGTTAGCAACAGAATGCTCCTATGTTTTCTTGTAGCTCAGCTCATGAACCAATGAATATGCATTAAAGTATTACTTCTGACAAAAGAGATGCAGGCTTTCTATTAATCCCCTTTTTATTTATTTATTTATTCATTTATTTATTTATTTATTTATTTTATTTATTTTTGCGGTACCGGGGATTGAACCCAGGGGCGTTCTACCTCCGAGCTACACCCCCGGCCCTATTTTTTATACTTTATTTTGAAACCAGGTCTCACGAAGTTGCAGAGGACCTCACTAAGTAGAGAGAGAGAGAGAGAGAGAGAGACAGGGAGGGAGAGAGAGAGAGAGAGAGCTGAGGCTGGCCCCGAACCCAGATCCTCCGGTCTCTGCCTCCCAAAGTACTGGGATTACAAGCGTGCGCCACCACCCCCGGCTTAATCCCCTTTTTAAATGAGGTGGCTACCTGAGGACCTATAGTTATCCCTTCCAGAGAAGCAGTAAGAAAGCAAAGTCCTCGATCCTAGTCTTCTCATTGAATGATTGCTCTGAAAACTTTATGATATGCCTTGTTCTCTCCCTTCCTCACTTAATTCTCCAGGAAAACAGTTATCATGAGCAAAAAAAAAGTAAGGTTCTCGCCAATGTCCATACTGTAGGAGCATACTGCATGAAAACATAAACAGTGACAATAATTGTGTTTACTCATCCAAGTATTTGAGTCAGTACCCAGCGTGTGTTGGGATGATGCTAGGCCCTGGACAGATAGAAACAAAACAGACACAACCTCTACCCTTGGGGAGTTTAGATTCTTCTAAGAAAAGACAGACGAGATCCATTAAGTAAATAGTGACTTGTTTTGTCAGGTGGTGATATTAAAATGGTACCCAAGGAAGCCAGGCATGGTGGCGCACGCTTGTAATCCCAGTACTTGGGAGGCCGAGACAGGAGGATTGCAGATTCGCAGCCAGCCTCAGCAACTTAGTGAGGCCCTCCATAAGTCAGGGAGACCCTGTTTCAAAATAAAAGAATAAAATTGGGCTGAGGGTATAGCTCAGAGGTGGAATGCCCCTGGGTTCTATCTCCAGTACCATAAAAATAATAATACATAAATAAAATAAAATGGTACCCAAGAGAAAAATAAATCAGTAATTGGTTGGGGGCATTGATATTTTTACCTCTAGTGGAAAAAGAAGGCTTCACAAGGAGTTAACCCTTGTACCGAGACCCCAGGAAAGTATGTAAGAGCCATGGGAATAACTGGGGAAGAACAATCTGGAAAAAGAGAACAACAGAGGCAAAGACCTCCAGCACCCAATCACCTGCCAGCTCACTGAGCAGGCGAGTGTGAAGCACTTTTGAGCAGCGCAGAGAAAGCAGATAAGCTAGGTCAGAGAGCAATGTGGGGCAGGGGGCACGCAAGTGAAAGGAAACCGAGTCAGAATTCAGCAGGAAAGGATCGTGAAGGCAATGAAAAGAATCATTTTGTACAGATTCCTTGTTCTAAGGGGGACGAAAGGCCGTGCAGTTTGTAGTAGCGGAGTACCAGGACTCCAGAGCACAACCTTGGGGAGGAGTCCCGGGTTGAGATGGTGGTGACTGACGGTGGTTTGGACCAGAAAGAGAGGGAGCACCGCCAGAAAGACCCACAGTTTCCTCACTGAATGGAGGAAAGAGCTGCACAGGGCTAGTGCTGTGTCCATAAAACCCCAGCCAGAGGGGTGACCCCCGGTGGAACTGGACAGGTGGGCAAACAGCTCCCCTGCCCCTAAGTGGAAAGATGACTATAACAGGCATCAATGCGTCTTCATGTCTCGACTTTGCCACAAATGAGAGCTTCCTCTGTCCCCTCAAAACATCTGGAAGCTGCCTGCCCCGGCCCCAAAGCCAAGTGGAAACAGCTGGGCGTCAGCCAAGAGGCAGAACCGGGTGGCATCTAAACATCATTTGGGGAATTGCTTGAGTGACAGCATTTTCTTAAAAAAATTGAAAGTGCAGCCAAGGCTTGAAGAGGAAGAAACGAAGGTGTGTAACCAAGCAGGTTTTTCCTAACTCGTCTGGTGATTAACTGCTGGATGCACAGCCTTTTTTTGTTGTTGTTCTTTCCACTCTGTGGAGTTAGGTTCCCCTCCGTGACTCTGCAAATCTGGAATCCGTGCACAATTTTGGCCCTGGCCAGCCGGAACTCCCCGCTCTGCGTGCTTTCTGTATGACTACCTTTCACTCTGGTGGTTCAAGAAATAGAAGCAGTATGTATGAAAGGGAGAGCCGTGTGCATTAGTCATCTTGTTCCATACATACTACGTTGTCATCGCTTTCAAACATAATAAAAGTACAGCTGAAGCACTTAGCCACATATTGATCGGCTCCCACACCTTCTGTAGTAACTTAGAGTAATGGGGTCCCCTCCCTCCTTCTCCCACACTTCAGTGCACAGAGTAGCGAGCTTCCTGTAACTGTTTATTTTGGAAACGGTTGAGGAAACACCAACCTGAAACTTTCCCACTATTCGACTATTGCCATATAATCCCTTGTATGAACTGAAATATCTTATAAGAACCATTAAGACAGACTTCAGGGGTTTGGTTCAAGGCTGGTCTGTTAGTAGTAGGGTTTTTATTATCATTATGATTTTGGTCATAAGTCGGTTTTTCTTTTTTTTTTTTTGCGGTACTAGGGATTGAACCCAGGGGCATTCTACCTTTGAGCTACACCCCCAGCCCTAAGTATTTTTTATTCTTTATTTATTTTTTTATATTTTTATTTTTTTGGTACTGGGGATTGAACCCAGGGGCATTCTACCTCCAAGCTATACCCCCAGCCCTGTTTTTTATTCTTTATTTTGAAACAGGGTGTCACTAAGTTGAGGAGGGCCTCACTAAATAGCTGAGGCTGGCTGTGAACCTGTGATCCTCCTGTCTCAGCCTCAAAAGTACTGGGATTACAAGCATGCGCCACCATGCCCAGCTTGTTTATTTTCTTTCTTAGATTATTATATACTTTTGGCTTTCTTGCTAGGAATTGGATGGGAGTCAGCATACATTGAATGTTTGCTACATTATAAAAGTGCCCCGCTTAGAATTTTATATGCATGCCTGTATAAATTCTCATCGGATACCTCTGCAGTACATAGTATTATCTGGATATTATAGATAAGAAAGTTGGAGTATAGATGAGAAAGAAAGAGAGGTGAGGTGACTTGCCCAGTCACCCAGCATGAATCCGTGTCTGGTGGATTCTGCAGCTCATGTACTTGACCACTTTCCTAGGTCACAGACTCATGTCTAGAGTTGGGAAGACATCATCCTGCTGAATGAATGTGTCTGTGAGAAAGCAGCGATGGGGAATCTGCACTGTGACCCACAGCTCCAAGGTAGCAATCAGGACTCAACTTCCCAGCCTCCCTTGCATCTCCCAGCGTACCACTTGCACGTGACATACTTTGGTGAGAAGTATATTCAGACTCCTGGTGGAGCTGCCATTTAGTTGGTCTACATGGCCACATAAGCCTCCAGCAGCTGAGTTCCCCATGCAGGCTCAGCCTCTATCAGTGTAGACAGCACTAGTAGCTGCAGAAAAAGCCCGAGTCCCCTGCTCAGTAAGGCAGCGGTGACAACAGAAGGCTCATGCGTGGTTTTGTGGCATGTCTTGTGATACGCTTAGCCTCAAATCTGTTGCTCCAGTCCCTTCATGATTCTATGAGCTACTTAATTTCATTTATTGAATTCCTTTTCTGCTCAAACTGGCCAGAGCAAAGCCTGTTCTTTGCAGCTTATAACCATACAGATAAGAAAGACAAATAGAGGGAATTCATATATTTCCCCTTTCTTTGCAATCATTTTTCGGGGGGGGGGTTATGTGTTAGTCAGGTTTGTACTACTGTAACCAAATACCTGACATGGTCAACTTAATAAGGAGAAAGCTTTATTTTAGCTCCCGGGCTCAACTCTCTCAATGGGAGTTTGGTCCACGATGAATACAGATCTTTTCTTGGCAGGATTGGCAACATCATTCTTTATACTAATACCCCATATCCCCGATAGTCAAAAAAAAAAAAACCCTGAATTGTACACCGTGGCTTCCCACTTCTGCAGAGCTGTGTTTACCTCTCCCTACTGATTCCACTTATTTCCAGACAAATTCACGTTCCATTCCACCTCAAGAAAGCAAAATCTGTTCAACTGTGTCATCATTAAGTAGAAAAGCTTTCCACTCAAATGTTACTTTTGTCCAGGAGCACAGGATTAAGTGCAGCACTGAAGAGGTGACATGTGGGAGGTCCTTGCGCAGGTCTAAGTAGAAATCTGACCTCACCCAATCATGGCTGATGTGAAAGGGCACAGCCAGGCAGCACAGCCAATCAGGCTCCTGCAGCCAGCAGTCCAAGGTCCAGACAGGTGGTTGAGGTAGCAGGTGGGTGGGTGAGAGAAAGAGCCTTAGTCCCATACAGGTAAGCAGGTAGGAGTGAGGAATGCAAGCGCTCTGACCATAGGAGCTGCATCCTTTCCTCCATCCTGGAAGAAGTTACATTGAACGCTGTCAAAGATAACTTTAATTTAAAATTCATTCAGGCATAAAGCAAGAGAGAGTTAGATGCCTTCGACATTCAGTTGTCTCTTTTGAGCCATAAAGGTATACCAAGTACCCTTTTTACTCCAGAATTTATCTTTATAAAGTTTGTAAATTCTTGTGAAAGCTTTGTATAGCAACCTGTTGGCCTTCCTAGCCTGTATTCTTGTAAAACAACACTGGATACTTAGAAAACAGAAATTCCAAGCCAAGTGTGGTGGCACACACTTGTAATCCTAGTACTTGGAAGGCAGAGACAGGAGGGTTCGCGGCCAGCCTCAGCTACTTAGTGAGGCCCTCTGCAACTTAGTGAGACCCTGTTTCAAAATAAAGAATTAAAAAAAAATAGGGCTGGAGGTGTAGCTTGGAGGTAGAATGCCCCTGAATTCAATCTCCAGTACCGCAAAAAAAAAAAAAAAATCTGTGCTATGTAAAACTATAAAACAACACTTACATAAGATTATATAATCATCAAAAATGAAAATATTAAGAAATATTTGATAGTGGAAATCTGTTTATGAAGTGGAGATTTGCATTCACAACTGCATACCAGTGATCTTAAACCATGTAGGTATTTATGCATATTTTTTCCTTAAAATCCATATGTGTTGATTAAAAAAACTGGGAAATTTTTAGCGACTTTTTGATACTCTTATTGGTGCATTGTAATTATACAACATAGAATTTTCAGTGACTCATTAGTTTCTTCATAATTTTCTCAATTTCTTTATTATTATCTAATAGTATATATTCTATGTACCATAGAATATATATTATATACTAACAAGTTATCATATTATAAAATTATATATAGGTTATTATAGTATAATATAATAATATATATTATTATCAAATATTATATGACATGTAATATTTTCATTATATAACCAGAGAAATCAGATATAATTGACAAATGAAGAAACAAAGCCAAGCACTGACCAGATGGTACCTCTGACTTCCTGGTTTGGTTCGGGTTCATGGAAGTGGCTTGCTTTTCTGATCCCCAGGTTTGTCTCCTGGGGAGGAAGAGGGTGATGCTCATAGCAGCAGGACAAGGCGGAGGTTGGGGGTGCATGATGGACACTAGACTAAGGAAGAAAATTTTCATTGTAAAGTAATTTACTTGTTATTCCGAGAGCAGCAGCCAGAAGGTAACAGAAACCTATTGGCTCTACAGAAGGTCTACTTTAGGACTAGCTAGAAATGACGTCTTACGTTCCTGACAACCTCAGTTCTCAACGATTATTCCATTTCAATCACTGCCAAATGTCTTCATGCTATAAAGGGGTCCATTTCTTGAGGGGCCTGCCTTCTTGGCTGTGTATTTTCCACCATGGCCTCTGTGCCTTCTACTTCCAAATGAAACCCCTGGGAATTTAGTCTTATGGTAGAAAAGAGTATTTGAAAGTGTGTGTTGTCCTAGAAAATCTGTTATCTCTAGGGATTTAGTTTATATACGTTTATAGAATAATATGAGAAAGTTGATGGCACCGCTGACAATGACAACAACGAATGGCCCAGTTTGGGTATCTATAAAGTGAGGAAATAGTATCTATCTCTCAGGGTCATGGGGGAGAAAATAATAAGATGATTGTATAGAAATTCTATAACAGTGTCTAGCAAGGACAAATTTTTAAGTTTACATTCTACAGGGATAGTTAGTACCTAGAAGAAAGAAAGGGTGGTTGAAGGGAAGAAAATAATCTATGGTAATACCAACCCAGTAACCACAGAACCACATTGGAGAATAAAAGCATGGACTTCAGCCAGACTGCCTGGGTTTGAAGTCCTTCCTTGTGAAATCTTGGCCAACTTAATGTTGTCATACCTCAGTTTCTCCTCATGTAAAGTGGAGCTGATGGTAGTTCTTGCCTCAGAAGGCTGGTATAACAGTTATGCCCAGCTTTTAGGACAAAGCCTGGTAAATAGTGATCACTATATAAACATAGTTAAATATCTTTCTATCCTGACTTGTTTTACCATAATATGAATGAATTTGCCTCGGGTGCAGCACTACCTGCTCCCTCCGAAGTCGTCTAAGCTGCCCCTCCCTGCTTCCTACTCTAGTCTCCCTTTACTGACAGTAGGTCATCCCTCCTGATTATATCTTGTTAATCTTTCTTTATTTGGGGATTGAACCCAGGGGCATTCTACCTCTGAGTAACACCCTCAACCCTATTATATTTTGAAACAGGATATCTCTAAGTTGCTGAGAGTCTTGCTAAATTGCTGAGGCTGGCCTCAAACCTGTGATCCTCCTGTCATCTTCATATCCCTAAAATCTAGCACTCTGGATGTCCACATTAAATAGTCCATGTCTTCAGAAACAGGATACAGTATTTACTACATATGAACAATGGATTTGTTGTTGGGGTACCCCACACACAACAAAATGTACTGATTTTAGAAGGAAGGACACATTTTACGTCCAACCTCAAAAGGTATTAATAAATCCACATTCAAACTTATTTTAATAAAATGGATACAAAATTGTTAGAATTCTAGCAATTAAAACTATATCACCTACTGGAATTAATTTGCGTATTTATAGAGGCATTTCTATCCTTCCAATTTGAGTTGCCAAGAAAACCCTTCAGCAGATACCATTTAGCCAGTTATTTCCACACTGCTAAGAATAAAAACAAATTTCTTCCACCTATTGCTGATGTTGTACTTTCTGGATAGATAGAGCTGGACTTCCTAGGAAAACAGCAATCACAGCGTCCCCAACACTGGGTTGAGGGCTTGAGGACTTCGATTCTGGATCAGGTGGCCCTGCTGAGGTCATGCCACCTCTGCAGGTCTGACTTCCTTATTTGCTTAGCAATAGGGCTGACAAACAGGTCTAGAAGACCTCAAGCTATCATGATACAGCAAATACAGCAAAGACTCTAGAAGTTTACAAATTGCAAAATTTGGTCAATTGCAAGGAGAGGGTGAGAGGCCCTGCCATCAATTAAAGGAGTAACCGATGTGTATTCTGCTTGAAGTTGCTAGAAGACTGCTTGAAGCTGCTTGAAGTTGCTAGAAGACGTTTCTAGATGTTTCCAAGGAAGTGCTGGCTCCCTACATTTCCCTAAATAACTCCAATCCATCAAAGCATTTTCGAAATGGACACTCCCAGGAGAGGTTGTTTCCAAGCCCCTTGGCTCAGCACTGCAGACCACTGCCTCCTTATATCAAAGGGGACTTCCTGCTGAGTTTGTTTACACCATTAAATTCCCTCAAATGGAAAGCCAGAAGAATTTTTCCAGGTGTTCAAATTCCTGCTGAAAGGCGGGGAGAGCTGAGCCCTGTATTAGAGCAATAGCACGCTAGACTGAAACACAAAGAACCTCTTTTACGGTGTTGCCTCCTCCGGAGATCTCTATTCTGGGGCAGCCTTGGCAGGGCACACTAGACTGGCTGTCACTCTCCGGCGACACCGCTGTCTAGAGCAGGACAGTCCCCGGAGCTCCAGAGCTGGCACCAGGCGCGTTGACCCTGGGCACAGTCTCATGCCCACCCAAGGTGGTGGGACCCCGGCTCATCCGCGGGCTGCACCCAGTATCTCCATCCGTTCTGGTGCCCCACAGCGGGGTCACAGGGCACAGGACCAGTCAACTCCCTCCAGGAGCTGTCTTTAAATAAGAAGCAAAGGTGAGCTACAGGTTGAAGTCAGAACAGAGCTTAGGCTTTTCCTGATCGCTGGGAAGGTCACCCATTCAGTCACCAGGTGGTGCATTTAATTTAAAAGGAGTGTTAACCTTGTTTATACAGAATAACACCAATATGCAGAGAAGCAGTAAATCCATTGTCATTAAACAGTGGGGGAGCCGCTGGCGCTGGCAGCCTGCCCACCAGCCAAGTGAACTCGGCTGGCACGGGGCAGCCACGCAGGCAGCCAGGGCCAGAGCCTAGCAGAAGGCCGAGCTGCACTCGAGCTGCCCAGCACACGACTCTGTGCATTCTTGTCAAATATATTTAGAACAAGAGGTGTCCACTTAAAGAGAAACAGTTGTTAATCACTTAAATGCAGGCGCTTGGCAGCCCTCCAGCCTCACCTTTGTAAATATGTAGGATCCAGCCAAGGAGGGAACTCCTGGGCGAGTTCCCTTTATCTCCGCGCGTCCCCTCGAATTGACCCAAGGTGGATGTCCCTAGCACCTTATTAATTTTCTATCGCACGGGCTTTCCTGTGTCAGTGCCAGCCTTCTATCTGAAAGTTGGCCACCGAGATAAATAAATGATGCTCGGTGGAGGTGGGGGGGATAAGCATGATGTTTCTTTAAATAAGGGACAGATTAAAGTTAAATTCCTGTTGATTGAGGAGCTGGTGTCCTCCACATCCTTCTTGTTTACCAGCAGCTGTCCCGGCTAATGACACTCTGATAACTTGTGGGACTGCCCTGCGGTAGGGGGTGAGGCAGATAAAGAGGCCTCTGTTTAAACACTCCAGGCTTCCAACCCGCTCTTTGCAACTTTCCTTCATTGAAGAATCAGTGAAACTAACTGTTCCGAAGAGGCAAATCCTGGGTGCAGTCGTTTTTGCTCCCCAACTTTTGAATTGGTGGTATCAAAGCCCGGGCCGTGGCAGGCAGCCTGCTGCGGGGCAGCTGATAACAATTCCAGCAGTGGAGGCTGGAGGGGCTGGGGGAGGGGAGAAAGGGCAGCTTGCTGGGCCAGGTCAGAAGGTCAGCCCTAGGCATCTTGAAGAACTCTTCCTCTGGCTTTAAAAACACTGACACCTCCCTGCCCCCAACACTCTGTCTCCCCTGCCTCTGTCTTCCAGAGACAGCTAATCTGTCCGGAGTAGGTTTCAGAATCACAAGTTCTCCAAGGGCCAACTCCTCATGAGTGTTAACCACATGAAAATCACGTTTAATACTTGGAACAATCTCCCTCATGAGAGTTTAATGTCCTAGGGGACCTTGCCAGGCACCCAGGCTCACACCCTGGCTATCGGGCTGAGAGAGTAGGTACTCAGCAGGTTAAGGGACTTGCCTAAAGTCACTTAGCAAGGCTAGTGGCAGCGTGGGGGATGGAACCCAGCTACCTGTCTACCATTCTTTGGAAACAGACAGATCTATCTTTGAATTTCCTCCTGGAGAAGAAGGCAAAACCTTCCCTTGGCTCAGACCCAGCCTGGTAGATCCTTGGTCTTCCCTCAAGACCCACCCCCGCCCTGATTAATTCCTGAATACAGTCCCTTTAAAGATCGACACACCTGGAACCCCATAATCTTTTTCATGCGCTAACCAGTCCAGGGAGGACCAACCTCCAATAGAGCTGAAGCAGAGAACAAACTTAGTTCTGTTTTTAGAAAGCGTAGATGGTGTGAAAACAAAGATTCTTGCTTCCTCTTGCCTCGCTTTTGTCACCAGAAACATGTCCCTTATTTATTTCAAGAGATTTTGAGAGAGAGAAACAAAAAAATGAAAGGCCATCAAAATATTTCAAGTTGCTCAGAAGAAACACATTCGTGTTTCTGATGGTTGTGATTTCCTTAGGAAAGTTCTTTCATATCTGTGGTTGATGAACTCCTATAATGTACTTTCCAGGGTCCTACGATTAACAACAAACACATCATTCCTATTTCCAAAAGGTGGGGACTCCACACTCCATCTTTAGAGCAAGGTGTTGCAAAATTATTCCTTTGGCACAATTTAACTAAACCATTATCCCTTTTATGGCAATTTCTTAATTACCAACTCTTTTTTTTTTTGTGGTACCAGGGATTGAACCCAGGGGTGTTCTACCTCCAAGCTACACCCCCGGCCCAATTTTTTATCCTTTATTTTGAAACCAGGTCTCACGAAGTTGCGGAGGGCCTCACTAAGTAGCTGAAGCTAGCCACGAACCCGGATCCTCCGGTCTCAGCCTCCCAAGTACTGGGATTACAAGTGTGCGCCACCACGCCCAGCTAATTACCAACTCTTATGAGTTGAATTTTGTTCCCCCATATTTCCTATCTGGAAGTCTTAGCACTCTAGTACCTCAGAATGAGATCGTATTTGGAATATGGTCTTTGCAGAGGTAATCATGTTAAAATTAGTTTATCACTGTGGGCCTTAATCCAGAATGCCGGATATCCTTATGAAAAGGGAAAATTTGGACACAGACATGCCTGTCAAGAGACACAGGGAGAAGATAGCAGTCTGCAAGCCACGTAGAAAGGCCTGGATTGGATTCTCACTCACGGCCCACAGTGTTGCACAGAACTTTCCGCATCCAGAACTGTTATAAATAAATTTCTGTTGTTGTTCTTTTCTTTTTCTTTCTTTTTTTATTTTTTATTTTTTATTTTTTTTTTTTTTTTTGGTATTGGGGACTGAACCCAGAGGCATTTTACCTCTGAGCTACACCCCATGCCCTATTTTATTTTTCATTTTAAAATATGGTCTCACTAGGTTGTGGAGGTCCTCACCATGTTGCTGAGGCTATCCCCGAACCTGTGATCCTCCTGTCTCAGCCTTCCAAGTAGTGGGATTACAGGCATATATCACCACGCCTAGCTAAATTTCTGTTGTTTATGCCATCCAGTCTGTGATAGTTTGTTAAGTATCCTTCAAACTAATATGCCAGCTAAATGTAACCATCTCAGTAACATTAGATATCAGTCCTTCAAAACTTAGCAAATCAATGTAAGCAGCTTTAAATCTTTTTTTTTTTTTTTTTTTTTTTTTTGCGGTACCGGGGATTGAACCCAGGGGCATTCTACCTCCGAGCTACACCCCCGGCCCTATTTTTTTTTATGCTTTATTTTGAAACTGGGTCTCACGAAGTTGTGGAGGGCCTCACTAGGTAGAGAGAGAGAGAGAGAGAGAGCGCTGAGGCTGGCCGCGAACCCGGATCCTCGGGTCTCCGCCTCCCAAAGTACTGGGATTACAAGCGTGCGCCACCACGCCCTGCTGCTTTAAATCATTTTTAACGTGTTTCCTGTAATGAGAAAGCAAGAGGACCTAATATTTATTATAGATCTATGTCCTGGATGGGATTTGGGAAAGCTTATGTATTTTGCTCATTTTACATGTACAAACCACAACAATAAACTTTTATCTAATTCAATAGAAGCACATGCGGAGCAGTAAGAACATTGACATTAAAGATGAGTGATGTAAACGAGTACCAATTAGGGGGATTTTACCTTGCTTAGCACATTTCATCACATCACATAGCACAGGAGGCAGAATCTTCTTTACATTATGAGCAACAGTACTTTTTGAATTCATCATTTTACCCACATTTTTTATGTATAACTAACTAATGATTAGAAAGTTCAAGCCAGGAGGGGTGGTACACCCCTGTAATCTCAGTACTTGGGAGGCCAAGACAGGAGGATTGCTGGTTCGAGGTTAGCCTCAGCAACTTAGCGAGGTCCTCGGCAACTTAGTGAGATCCTGTTTCAAAAAAAGAAATAATAAAGATTAAAATTCAAAATAGGGCTGGGGGTATCGCTCAGAGGTAGAATGCCCCTGGTTTCAATCCCCAGTACCAAAGGGAAAAAAAAAAAGAAAAGAAAAAGAAAAGCAGTTTTATCAAGGACCCAACTGTGAACAGAGATAATTAGTCAAGAAGAGTAATCAGTCAAGAAGGTTTATGGAGTAGGTACCCTCACAGAGCACTAGAAGGAGGAGGGAAGACTGTAGAAACCACACCAGGAGTCTTTGGTTGGTTAACAGTATAATTGGTGGGAAAGGCTATAAACAAGTCAAGAAGGCAAATTAAAATGACGGAGTCAGTATCTCAGTGCCCAGAAGAAATCAAACACAGGACAGGGAAATATAGAGGCCTCATGACAATAATGGGCCCACTCTATACCTACTCTCTCAGGTAAATTGTTAAACTTGCTTGCGTTCATTCTCCATAATGTCCCGGGTTGATCGAAAGTCTGGGATCACCCTAGTTGTGACTTCCCAGCCTCGACAAAATTATCTATTTAAGCTGGACCCAAAAATGTCTCCAGACATTGCTAAGTGTCCCCTGAGGGCAAAATAAAAGGTATTTGAGGACCACTGCACAAGAATGATGATTAAATCACAGAAAATTACCTGGACGATGCTAGGTTTCGGCGTCTATAGACAAAGAACCTGAACTAGTTGAGGAAGGAAGAGGGTATTGTGCCTATAAAAAGATGCAAATGAAGAAGACCAAGTTCAAAGTCCATGTGGGGAGTACAAGGAAAGGCGGTAATCACAAAGACTGGAGTGTTAAGTTAACCAACCTGTTCACCAAGCTAAAGCTCTGTGTACTCCTCAAGACTATTTAAAGACTGTAAGTTACTGAAACCTCTAATTCCTGGGGGTCCGCAGTCCTTGGCATAGTGTATCAGAATTAGACTAATTACATTCCTTAGGCTCTTTAATATAAATAGTGGGGCGAAGGGTGAGGGCCCCCTCCAATCTTTTCTTGTGAGAGCAAGAGTAGTTAAGAACATGATAACGGCAGCTGCTTGCTATTTGCTGGACACCTCCTATGTCCCAGATCTTTTGCAGACATTTTCCGGTTTAATCCCCTCAAGACATTCCCAAGGCCTCCCTGGGACTCGGTTTTCTAAACTGTGATGTGGGTGGAGGTAGGTGGTGTCATGCACCAATGAAGTGTCAGGACCATATCTTTTTTTTTTTTTTTTTTTTTTGCGGTACCGGGGATTGAACGCAGGGGCGTTCTACCTCCGCGCTATACCCCCGGCCCTATTTTTTATACTTTATTTTGAAACCGGGTCTCATGAAGTTGCGGAGGGCCTCACTAAGGAGAGAGAGAGAGAAAGAGAGAGAGAGAGAGAGAGAGAGGGAGAGAGAGCGAGAGAGCTGAGGCTGGCCGCGAACCCGGATCCTCCGGTCTCCACCTCCCAAAGTACTGGGATTACAAGCGTGCGCCACCACGCCCGGCAGGACCATATCTTGATCCCCTATCCTACTCTGCCAAACCCTGCGCATTCTCCTTACCCCACTGCACTGGCTGGCAGGGGAAAATCCAGGTAAAAGCCAACAGGGCCAGCTTAAGAAGATGGTAAACATAGTCATTCTTTATATAGAGAATCTAAAAAATGAGGAGAGTGGGGGTGAGGCTTGTTCTTTCTGACTTCAAATTAATCTTTCATTATCGCTGGAATCCTTATTTATCAAAACGAAGTGAACTTTGGTTTCTTTCATTGAACTGGTAGGTGATCACTTTGAATTAGGATTTTCTAGACTGGTTGGAAGTTTCTTAGAAGGATAGCAATATGATTCCAAATACCAGCTGTGGTTAAATGCCTCAAAACGAAGACTTAAATTCTTAATCTTGTTTAAGACTCTCTCCCAGGTAAAGATACTTAATATCCAGAGGCAGGCTGACTTCCCATCTTGTTTCATTCTGAGTTCTTCTTTAACTTAGTAAATTTAGCTCACACATGTGGCCGGAAGGAACTGATCCAGTTACAAGAGGATCTCCATGACAGGAACAAGATCAGTTATTACCATCACTTGTCACTTTTCTTTGTCCTCTACCCCACTCAGACAGTTGGGGAAAGACAAAGCACTTACAGCTCCAAGCATGAGAGGAAAAACATCATTTATATGTGGTTATATGTCATTCATCCTAAAGAGAATTACAAGTACCTCCACCAAGAGAGGTAGGACTAACCTCACACTTTCTGTCTACTTTTTGTCTATGCTTTTTGCTCACATTGGTGTAGAGTGACGTCTTCATCTGCTACTCCATTGTATCAGTCCTAGAACCCAGAGGCAGAAGATGTATGTGACCCCTTTGTCTTAGCAGAAGAAGGGGGGGGGGCAAGAGAAATTCAACAACTTCACCAAAGTCATGTGGCTGAGCAGTAATGTGGCCATGGTTCAATCCCAGGTCTATCTGATCCCAAATTCTGTATTCTTTGCACTAGCACAGGTAGTTCAAGAAAAAAAAAAATAGCTATTTCACTTACGGAAATGAGGAGATCAAATTCCCAACCCACCCCAGAGAAGACAAGGTGAACCGTAGGTCAGAAGAATTGCACCGAAGGCTTCCTGACTCCCGAGGTGCGGTTTGCATCAGCATCCTGCAGCGTCCTAAGTGTCACCCCCCTCCTAGAAGAGCAGCAGTTGCGCATTACCTTGTTGTCTGCAAGACTTAATGACCCTCCATTTCCAACCCTCGGGATGTGAACATTATGCTAGACTGTGGCTTTAAATGATCTTTTCCTGCATAGATGATATTGAAAAAAGTTCAAGGAGAAGCAGACAAGTTCACTGGGATCTGAGCACAGACTTTTTCTCTGGCTCATGCAACAGTGCCATAGGACAGGCCCCTCTGAGAAGGGGACCTCCAGTGCTGTCCTGCCAGACACTGGGTAGACCACTGGTCCATGCCCTGCAGCCTCTGGAAGGACCAGGAAAGCAAGCCCTGAGTCAGCCAGGAAGCAGGACGGTTCACAGGCTGCCCTGGTACCCCTCATTTCTCTTGCTCCTCTAGCACTGGGGGAAGATTTGCAGTAGGAGGGAGGATCCATTGGGTCTTGCTTCTACGGAAAACACCAGTGTGAGGGAGCACAGGGATTAGCTGAAAGGAGCCTCAGAAACTTCCAAATGTGGCGGGTACCTATGCATTGTTTTAACAAATATATATTCAACAGCAGCACCTGAGTGCCAGGTGCTCTTCTAGGAGCTGGGGACACAGTCATGACCAAAACAACGTGCTCCCCATAGGCAGCTTGTATCCTGGTAGGGCAGAGAGAATACCAAAGAGCAAAAATAGGAGATCAGGGGTTGATGAGGACTGGGAAGTGTGATATTCTATAGTGGTTTTAAAATACTTACTGGTGCACTGTGATTATATATCATAGTGAGGTTCAAAGTGATATAGGCATATATGCACACAGGTCTGGGTGTGTTTCCCTGCAGATCCCACCCCACTACCCACCCCTTCCCAGACATATTAGGGAGATGGGTAGTGATACCTTCATTTATAGACATAGTATTATTTCGACTGTTTCCTTCATCAGTTCTGGTCTTTCCAAGGAGGTGACATGAAAGCAGAAAACAAAATAAAGCTCAAAATAAGCAGTAAGGATCTCTGGCGAAAGGGAGAGGGAACCCTTAGTGAAAATTCCCCAAAGGAGCCCAGTGTACTGGAAATATGGAGGACAGATTAGAGAATATAGCAGACCAGAGATCCACTTCCTTAACTTTAGCTGCTATTCAGTCTTCTTTATAGACTATACCATACTCATTAATATCTCTATTGATGTCCAATTAGGTTGGTTCCAGTTATTCACTGCCACAAGTTCTAATGCACATTGTAAAGGTTATTTTTTCTATTGTATGCATGAGGAATTAGAATTGCTGGTCATAGTGGATGAACAACTTCAACTTTGTTACATATTTTCAAATTATTCTCCAGAGGTCTAATTTAGAGCACCTGTAGTAGCATATAAAAGTTTCCTTTTCCTCACATTTTCTCCAATATTTGGTGTTACCTGATTTTTTGTTTTTCTTTTGATTTTTGTTGGTTTTTTTTTGTCAGTCTGATGAATCGGAAACAATCTCTCTTCATTATTTTGGTGTGTATTTCCCTGATTACAAAGCAAGGGAGAGGGGTGCATGTTTTTTCAAACACTTACTATTGGTTCAAGTCTCCTTTTTCATGATTGGTCTTTCATAACTTTTGCTCATTTTTCTGTTGGACTATTTGTCTTTAACTAACTTAAAGGACCTCTTTATATATTCTTGAAAAGAGCTCTGTTATAAGCATTAAAATATGTTAGTTTGGAATGTAGGATTTTCAAAATATTGTAGGGTATTTTTAAACAAAGATAAAAATTTAATAGAAGTGTTTTAATTTGGTTAATCAAATGTATCAATCTATAATTTATACTCTTTATATATTTAGAAAATAGTTCTCATCATGACGTCATTAACATATTTTCTTCCATCTTTACCTAAGAATTTTAAAGTTTTCCTTTATATTTTAGTAACTGAATATTATTTTATATTTTCACATCTTTATAAAGATACCTATATCATTTTTTATATAAGGAAAGCACAATTTCCCCCACTAGTTTGTAAGACCATCTCTTTTGAACTCCCCATATCTATGTGAGTCTATTTCTAGGATCTTTATCCTACCACCAATATACCACCAGCACACTGTTTTGAATATGATAGCTTCAAAATAACTGCATCTCTAGCTGAGCGTGTACTTCTCTACTCTTCCTTTTCAAAATCACCTGAGCTATTTTGGGTCCTTTACTCTTCCAGATGAATTAACCAGTTTAAGTTCTGTGAACAAAAAAAAAAAAACTTTGTTGAGGTTTTAATTAAAAATTTAGATTAGTTTTGGGAAACCTGATCTCTTTAGGAAAATAAATCTTCCCATATATGAGATATTTCCATTTATGTAAGTCTTTTTTTGTGTCCTTTTGGTACTATTATACAATATTCCCCATACAGGTCATCCAATTTATAGATTTATTCTTGGATATCTGATGAATTTTGACATGAAATCCCTTAAAGATTATATTTCTCATTGCTCATTGCTGATATTTAGGGACACAATTAATTACATGTATTAAGATTTATATGTTAACCTTATACCTATAAAGTTTCCAAAATTCTTTGAAATTTTCCACCCAAAATTATACTATTTCATTTTCTAGTAAGTATGGTTTATCTTTCTTTCTTTTCTCTCTTCTCTCTCTCTCTCTCTCTCTCTCTCTTTTATTTCATACTGTCTAGGACCTAGATACAGTAACAGGGAACTTGTTTTGTTTTTCACTTTACAGAGAATGTTTCTGACATTTCAACATCAAATATAAGTTTTCATTTTAAGTATTCTTAGATACTTTATCAATTAACAAAGTTCCTTTTTGTTTCCAAAAGGCCCAATATATTAGTCAGCTTTTTGTTACTATGACCAAAATACTGGACATCAACAATTTAAAGGAAGAAAGACTAATTTTGACTCACAGTTTCAGAGATTTCAGTTCATGGTTGGGTATGGGGGGCTCCATTGCTTTAGACCTGAGGCAAAACAGAACATCATGGTGGAAGGGTGCATAGAGGAGAGCTGCTCAGCTCATGACAGCCAGGAAGCAGAGAGAGAGAACTAAAGACAAGAATTACCCTTCCAGGGCACGCCCCAGTGACCCACTTCCTCCATCCATGCCTCACCTGCCTACAGTTTCCACCACCTTGCAGTAGTCCATTCAGCTATCAATGGATTCGCCCACTGATGAGTTCAGAATCCTCATGATTCCATCCATCACTTTTCAAAAGCCCCATTGCTGAATACTGGTGCACTAGTGACGAAGCCTTCAACACATGAGCCTTTGGATCCAAACCATAACACCCAAAGAATTCCGATATATTTTTGGAAATCTGATGACTTTTACTGGCCTGGCATCAGGTATGTAGTGAACGTGGTCCATTTTCCATCAATAGAATGATAAATGCTGATAATATAAATGGCATATGAAATCAATGTTCCTAGAGTTTATAGAGAACATCCTTGCTAATTGCTCTTCTGGGGGCTAAATTTTGGAATTTAGCGGTAGAAGAATGTAGCATTCTCTATACAAATAGTCTCTTCGGTTTTAAAGTAGTCTCTTGAGCAGCATGGAAAGTGTTTAGCTTTAGTTCCGTAGAGTGACAGGATTCCATCTCTTGCTTTGCAAAAGAAAAATTAGGCCGAATCTCAAAATGTAGCAAATTATATATTAGAAAATTCTTACAAAAATATAAAACTAGTAGACCTATAGTAAGCTCAGGTTTCAAATCTCTCATTCTAACAGCATTTCAGAAATAGCTTGGGTATTAAAATGGCTTTTCAGGGTGACATCAACATTTCTAGATCAATTTACATCAAATGAATATATTTTCAACAACTTTGTTAAAAGGTACAAACATATTTATAAGGTTTTTTTGGGGGGTATCCTAATCACTTATACTTCTCTAAGACTGAAGAATATGGTTTTTTAGCTAAATATAATTGAAATTGAAAAGTGACATGTAATAGTTAAAGACCTTTCATAAATGCCACATAAACTATCTGAAGGAGAGAAAAGGAATACAGAGAGAATTATTGGAAATATTCCTGAGTAATTTGCAGATTCAGAATAACTAAGGAAATAATGCATCTTCAGGGGTCTCAGGGATTAGAGTTAAATACATGATACTATTTCTCTCTCTCTCTCTCTCTCTCTCTCTCTCTCTCTTCCATTCATCAAGTCAATCCTATCTCTCACCCCTCCTGCATTCTCTGAGCCTTTCTGCAGAAGTGTAGAAACAGATGACCTGTTTAATGATCAAGAGGTTCCCAAGCCCATTTCAATAATTCACTAGTAAGACTCCCAGTACTCAGAAATGCCATTATACACATGGTGTGGTTTATCATGGTGAAAGGTTAAGATGAAAAACAGCAGAGGGATGAAGCCCATAGGACAAGCTCCAGGACAGACCAGAAGTGGAGCTTCCAGTTGTCCACTCCTAGCAGAATCGTCTGGATAACACGTCCTTCTCCCAGCAATGACGCAGTGACACCCACAGAATATTGCCAGCTGTGGAAGCTTACCCAGGCTTTGTTATCCAGATGTTTTATTGGGAGTGGCCATGTAGACACACCCATCACTCAGGTGACTTGCCCTAGAGTCTAACCCCCTACACCTTGAGTGGCACCACATGGACCCAGCTCTGACCCAAAATTACATGGTTAGCATAGACTCTGCAGCATAGTTCCAAGCCCCAGGTAAACAAAGACATGCCTATCAGGCAGGATATCTCAAGGGCTTCAAGATTAAGACCTGGAGCTGCGAGAAAATGGCCAAGTTAATCCCTTACTGCATACCTGGACTATTGGGATCACATCTTAACCAACTAGGAAGGAAGAATTGTATTCCCTGCTAGTGGCAGTAAAACAAAGCCCAGTGAAGAATTCTGATTGGCCCAGCTGGGGCCACACCAACCACTATGTCTCAGAGAATGAAGTAATGTGATTAATTCAACATGGGTCATGGGCTCAGCCTCAAGGTCTAAGGATGGACCGGTTATTAGAAAATCCTCAGACTTGTAAATAAAAACAATACTACTACTATTGTTATTGCTACCACTACAACTTTAGAGGCTAAAAAGAAAACAAGGCAATAAAATTATTATCTTGCTCTCTTCCCTTTAAATTGTGTTCTCATTCTAGATTGGGGTAACTATAGATTTAAGGAAGTAGGTTTTTTAAATTAACTGATTATGTCTGTATGATATTAGAAACCATCCAGTTGGTTTTTTCATGTTTATAAAATCCCTGGGGAAAATAGAAATTAAAGCAGCCAATTGGGTGAGATTTTTAATGTTTTTTTTTATTTTGAGGGTTTTAAAATTATTTTAACTGATCCATAGAAACATAAAATTTTAGGTATTGAGATGCCATCTAATGTCTCAATATGTCTACACATTGTGTAATGTTCAAATCAAAGTTAACATATTTATCTCCTGAAACATTTTTCATTTCTTGATAGTAAAAATATTCAAACTTCTTTCTGCTAGTGTTTTGGAATACAGAGCACATGATTGTTATCCATAGTCACCCTACTGTGCCATAACACACCAGAGCTTCTTACTGCTGTCTGACTATAACTTAGTGTCAATTGAATAACTTCTCCCGTCCTTCCCTCGCCCTATTTTCCCTGGCCTCTCGTAGCCACCCTTCTCTACTCAACTTCTATGAGACCAACTATTTTGAGATGTCATTGCATGTGGTAAGAATCAAGATTCTAGTTTTATTATTGTAATTAAAAATATGAGCTTTAAGACAGCAGGAAACTATTAGAAATTAATATTTTTTAAAAAATGCTTGTTATCCTGAATGTCATTTACTAATAGTCGTTTATTTAAATACATTTATTTATTACACTATGGCTCCTTCTGCATTTACTAATGCTTTTACAGGGAATAAATCTTAATGTGAAAAAAACTAGATGTTATAAAGTCGTATTAAACTAAGAAGAAATGTGACCTTGCAAACATTCTCTTAAACCCATTTCCTGTAAAGAGAGCAATCCCAGATATTCCTTGAAGTGATTACCCAATTAAAATCTTGATATTGGCTGTTTCTGAGATTTTTTTAAAAATATTTCTGACTTGGAGAAAAAAATGTCCTAGATTTAATAGAGTATCATAGGACATGGGTCTCTGGATCTTGTGATTTTAGCTGAGTTCACTGGGAAAAACAGTTGTGAAATAAATATTAGTACATAAAGAAAACTCCTGTTGGGGTCAGGTTCTTGGTACACTGCAGACTAACATATAATAATAGTTATAGTTATCTCATCAGATCTAATTGTTATTTACAAATGCAAATCTAATTGCTTATTTTACAAATGCAAAAGATGCATGTCAGAGAGCAGGGTGCACATGGCCCCAGGGCCACAGGGGGAAGGGTCATCGCTGAGAGGTATGAACTCCAGTCTCACACCAGGACTGTATGTGTGATCACTCAGTACCACATCAGGTGCTCTAAAGAAACAAGGTCACCTGGCAAAAATATCACTGGTCCCAGCCTCCCCTCAGTACTGGTTTTGCACTACTTGCTCCCATCAATGCTATTTATCCATCCAAATGGAATTTTCCCAAGACCTCTGGTCTCCCACGATTTTCCATGATTCCCTAACTTCACACCTCTAAGTTTATGGCAACTGGTGTTATGGGAGAGGTAGAGAGGAGGAAGGAAAGAAGTTGGTGGATCCGGAAGTGGTAGTACAATCCCATCTGCCATGGTTAGTCTTGGTGGTCAACTTGACTGGATTGGAAGACACCTAGAAAACTGGGAACACACACTTCCCAGTGTGTCTATGAGAGGTGACAGGCACTTGGGTCAGCAAAATGAGTGGGATAGACCCACTCTCAATGTGGGTGGTGCTGTCCAATAGACTGGGGGCCAGATAGAGCAAAACACGGGGGGGGGGACGGGGAAGCGCCCACACATGTCCTTAGGCTCGACTTTTCTTGAACGGGGGTATTTTTTTGCTGCTGCCATTCCCCAGGGACAGTTGACTCCAAATTCTTCAGCCTTGGCACACAGACTTGCACCAGTGATTCTCCACTGGGGCTTCTATTCTTTCAGCCTCAGACTGGGGCTGCATCCTTGATCCCTCCTATTCTGAGGCTCCAGTTTCTGGGTATAACAGCTACTGGTTTCCCTTGCTCTCCAGCCTGCAGACAGCCACTGTGAGACTACACAGCCTCTGATTGTGTAAGCAGTTTAATAAATCTCTTATAATTATGTGTACATTCTATTGGTTCTATTCCTCTGGAGAACCCCTACTAATACATTGTCCAACGATCCTTTAAGGCTTTGCTCAAATCTTACCTTTTCCCTACGCTTGATTATCCATATGCATATGCTGGGGCATATGCTCTTGGCCCCCTTTCCAAAGACCTGCTTCATCTTGTATAGCAGACATCTGGTATCCCTCCATCCATGGCTCCAAAGTGCCTGTGAATGCTAAACCTCATCTAGCCTCAGCCTGGACAGTCCCCTGGCATTGCAGCCATAACACTGGAAAGAAATATAATCTATGGCCACTGTCTACTTTAGAATTTAGTAATAAAGACATTTTTGATGCCCTATTTTAAAATGATCTAGTTGTTTGTACATTTTCAAGAAGTTGTATGCTTATTTTTCTTGGTTACTTAAATTCAATTGTTCCTATTTATCTGGAAGTAAGACTAAATATTTTAAAATTTAGAATGACAGAGTTGATATGGCCCAAATTCCTTTGCCTTGCCAAGTTCTAAATTTTTTTTAAAGGATACAGTTTGTAAATTTATTTTGGAAAGGCCAGTTGCCTCAGAAAGTAATTCTCAAGCAAAGTGGATTTATAAAGCCTCTATTATTTTTAGGCAGTCTAATCCTTTTTCCAAGTTTCTGATGGTCACATGTATTTAAAAAAAAAGAGAGAAAGAAAAAATAAACACACCCAAGATATCTCAAAAATAAAAACTGAACGTTTCAAGCCATTACAGATTATCTTCCTGTTGATGTTTTGAAAAAAGAAGTTTTAATTTGGGAAAGAAAAATATCTCCATCTCCAGCGATACTTCAAATTCAAAGTGACTTTTTTATAAAGAGCTCAAATAATTCATCCTTTTGCTTTCAGATGAGTAAACAAAATAAATAGATGATAATAACGAGGGGAATTGTTTCTCAAACACTATGTGTCAGACATTTTCACATAGCATCTCATTTAATTCTCCCAGAAAGACTACTTTAATCAACCACTTGGAAAAGAAGATTGAGAGAGATGGAGTAACTCGTTGAGGTTACGCCATGGTGATGTTCGCCTAGTTGTATTCCTGTAACCTGAAACACTCTGCTTTGCTAATTATGCTAAGAGGGCTTATGATCAGGGCTGGAGAACAAGCCTGAAGCAGGCTGCAGGCTCTTTTTCCATGTGACCTCACTCCATCAGAGGACAAGGGCCAGCAGGCCATAGCCCACCCTGCCCAGGTCCACCCGAGAGAATTAAAATGTGTTACCATTCCTGTTAATCTTTCTTTATCTTCTAGATACACCTGTAATAGCAGTACAACTATACTCATTATTTCATTTCTAGTAGTTGGAATTAGAATTTCTTTTTCTGAGACATGAATTGAACATGAAATGCTGTGTCTTAAGGCCAAAACTGATTCACTCCTAACAAGAACTATACCACTCATCCATATCCAATTTAACCTTCTCTTAATTTGGTCTATGCAGAATCACCGAGTTTAGAGGGCTTTTAGGGAGGGAGGGAATAAAAGCTATTAGAGTCATACTGTTGGTTCCTATGGAAGTGATCCAGCAGGTTAAAATTTACTATACCCTTTAGAAGGCATTTTACGTTAGATTTAAATTGGATTATATTCGCCATGATCTATACAACCAATGTTTTTGTTAGATTGTGTGCGCATTGACCACCTGCGATCAATTTTTCTCCATATACATAACACACCCGAAGGTTGTGTATTTCTACCGGAGACAAAGGAATACAGCATACAGCATATACTAGGCATATTATATCCATATCATGAAATTTTCCAAGTTTGGGCACTTCCCTGGCTTCTGGCAGGAGACATGCACACATGAGCTCTCTTCCCTCCATCCGATCTTGGAAACAAGTGGGAGAATTATCAGCTTCACCACTAAACACCAGGCTCGCAGACCCCACCTGCTTGCTAAATACAAGTTGGTTGAAATGATGGCAGCCGCCGGTGAATGTCAAAATCTATTGTTTCCCAAACATCCGAGGAATGTAACCGGTTTTTAGTTTAATAATGATCGAGTAGACTCTTGGACGCAATACCACGTTTTAAGAAATACTTAAGTCATGATAACAGGTATCATAGACCCACAACACAGCCCCACACCCTGATTTGTTTGCCTTTGATGTACCTGCTTTCAAAGCCATTTAATCGTTAGGAGCTCTACTCGGCAGAAATGTGAGTTCACAGACATGTGACTACTTCTCACCAGTACCCCCATGTCAGCAAAGCCTTCTGAGCCTACTCGATTTAAAATAAAATGAATTTATTTTGCCACACAGAATTTATTTCTGGCCCTGGGTTCCCTCCTACATACTTCTGGGATCTCTTTTAGGATCTTCCAGGGCTCTTCTGGTCTGTACACGTAGCATAGGGAGGATGGGGCAAGAACTACATGTTCATATCAAAGGAAAAAATGACACATAACTCTCACCAAGTCCACAAGATAGGTATCTGCTCCTACCAGCCCCCGGGGGGGGGGGTTCAAATCCAGAATACACAAAACCAGGAGTCCAGAAGCAGTACTGGACTGCAATTGCTTCTTCTACTTCGCTTTACGAGAAAACAGAGGTTGGGAGAAGAGGCCTCCAGCTGTGGCTCCACCAGAGTCCAGACCCCTAGGTTCCTTTCCCAGCACACTGTCATTCCTAAGGCAGCCAGCAAATCAGGGTCCTCGTAGCTCTTCCGGATTCCCAAAGGAAGCGATGGAAACACGGTGATTAATTCCCACATTTTGCAAAGCCGAAGAAACCCCACACTGCACATCAATTAAGCCACGCAGTGTACTTCAGTGCAGTGGGGTATTCTTCAATTAATGATATCCATGGGGTGTGGAGGCAAATAATTAAAGGGGCCCTTGATTTAAAAAATGAAAGTTGGAAACATGTGTACCATAGCATACAACCCGCTCTGAAGAGCGACGGGAGCTTCCGTGCACATATCTGACACACCACCCTGGCAGATGCGTGTGTGGGTGTGCCAGCTTCACAGCGTCAGTAACCATTCAACCTGCAGGTCGGTCTGGCTGCAGCCACTCCCTTCGAGAGAATGCAGGTGTTTGGCTGAAGCCCCTGGTTCTCAGATTCCCATTAAATGATCTCAACAGAAATCAAAGGTGAAGGACGGGGTAGGGTAAAGGAGGGACAAAGAAAAAAAATAGAGTATTAAAATAAATAATAAATAGTAAGAAGAAAAAGAAAGAAAGAAAGAAAGAAAGAAAGAAAGAAAGAAAGAAAGAAAGAAAAAAAGAAAGAAGAATTATTCAGGCACTCACTTGATTCTCTTTAGCTTTATGACACCAGACCCCAGATTTGATTGCAAAGTAAAGAGATTTGGTATGGGGCTGGAAGGAATGGTTTCTGTACCTTGCAAATGGTAAGAAAAAGACACTTGTTCTTTTTCGAAATAGAATGTAAGCAAACAGGGAAGTCCCCAGCATTTCCGGGTAAGGCAGGTCTCTAGAATCAGTCTGCTGATTCCCAGAAGGAAGAGATGGCCTCAGATGTGGCACCTGTGATCTGGATGTTTGCTCTGAACCTACAGTATCAACAAATGTGATCTCCTGTCATTGGCATGCTCTGGCTCAGGGGCTGCTGGCACAGGAGGGATCTTAGCGCTGACTTGTAGAGCCACTGGCTCCCTGGCGAGACCCCATTCAGTTGGCATGACGCTCCTGAGCAGATGGGCCAGAGCCACACTGCCAGGAAACCAGTGTGCGCATCGTGTTGGTAGTTCAGGGGGTGGCTTACCATCCTAGAATTCCTGCTGAGATGTTTGGATCATATAGTCCTATGCCGAGAAAAGAAAATGTGCCTACCCCAACTCTGCCCATCTTGAAATTTTTCTAGGGTTTATTCATGAATAGAAAAAGAAAACCACAACTTATTGCAGGAGATTGAGAAAAAATGATGCTTAAAACTTGACTGTAAAACCACAGAACCCCTTTTTTGAAAAAAATAAAAGTGTGGGTACGTGTCAGTATAAGAGAAACAGCTGGGAGACTTGTTCAGCCGCTAAGTTGGGGAGAAGGTTGTGACCCCCTCCCTGGTATGTGGAGGCTCAGAAGAATGTCTTTTAAAAGCTACTGTAAGACACTGATCTTTGTCAAAATCAAAATATTCTTACAAAGATACCCACTTACATTCTTGTCAAACATCTATGTCCAGTGGGAATAAAGGTATATAGGTAGGGGAGCTTACAATTATTCCATAACGAATTAGTCCTGGAGCAAGCTCCGGTGCTCCAGTGGAGAGGAGGAGGAGGGAGAGAATCCAGTACCTCCCACTTCCCAGACAGCAGGCCCAGCTCACTGGTCAGTTTTACAGCATCCACCAGGGCTGGGGATGTAGCTCAGTGGTAGAGCATGTGCTCAGCATGCACGAGGCCATGGGTTCAATCCCACCACCACCACCACCAACAACAACAATTAAAATTACATAACAGCATTGAGTCCCTAAGGTTGCAATAAACCCCAGGTATACACAGTTGGAACTTTATCTAACTGACCACACACCACCAGCTTCTAGTTCAACCCAGGACTTCATGGGACAATGAAATCAAGAGCCAGATGCCCTGATATATATATATACACACACACACATATATATATGTATATATCATATATCATATATATGTATATATATGATGTATGTATATGATACATGATATATATGTATATATACACCATATATCATATATGTACATACATATACATGTATATGTATGTGTGTGTATGTATGTGTATATATATATATATGTATATATATATATATATATATATATATATATATATCAGCTCCCCAAACTCTGGGCTCTTCTCATACATCTTGAGTAGACTGTATACTTCAGAAATTGTACACTGAGCTCAGAGTTAGCAATCAGTCCATGAATGTCTTTCGTTTGGGCTCTCAGAGTGCATAATGTAATAGTAATATAATTAATTATAATATAACATAACATAATAATAGATGTGCATAAAATAAGATTATAAAATAAAATAATAAACTAAGGTTTTATATGTATATACACATGCACATATACATATATCCTACATTTTTAAATCCAAAGTCTTCATATTCCAAAGTCTTCATATTTCAAAATTACAGAACACCTACCTAGTCAGGGCCCTTCTTGTCATATAGAAACCATAGGCCGGGGCAGGGTTACTCTTTGAAATGTGCTCTCAAGTTTACCCCAGCAAGGCACTTACACTAGTTTCTTTTGTGATGATTAAATGAAATCACATATGCAAGTAATTTTAAAATGTTACCTGCACATAGTAGATATGCAATTAATGGTAGCTAGTATTTATTTCTTTGCTTAGTTGTACTCCTTGAGAGAACCTCTCAAGAATTTACATCACCCACATGGTAAACACCAGAGATTGTCTGTATAAATTTAACCAAAAGTACAATATATGTGAACTTTAGAAGAAATGTGGCCAGGAGTGGTGGTGCAGGGCTGTAATCTCAGCACTTGGGAGGCTGAGATGGGCAGATAGCAGGTTTGAGACCTGACTCAACAATTTAGTGAGGTCCTCAGCAACCTAGCAAGACCCTGTTTCAAAATAAAAAAAAATAGGGCTGGGGGTGTAGCTCAAAAGTAGAATGCCCCTGGGTTTAATCCCAAGTACTTAAAAAAAAAAAGAAAAATGAAAAAGAGGTAAGTCCAGGAGTTGTACCTACTGCCAGTCCTTTCCAGAGCTTCGCCCAGGCCTGGGTGCAATGGAGATGCTAACAGTATGTTCAAACCTGCACAAGGAGACATGAAAACATCACAGTGAAAATGTGCAATTAAGTAGAAGCCCTAGCTGGGCGTGGTGGTGCATGCCTATAATCCCAGTACTTTGGAGGCTGAGACAGGAGGATCGCAGGTTCCAGGACAGCCTCAGCAATATAGTGAGACTCTCAGCAACCTAGTGAGACCCCATTTCAAAAAAATAATAATAAAAAAAGTAGAAGCCCTGATAGTGCCAATGACCAAACTAAATGATTGAGGCCAAAAGTGTATCCCACCAATCCTCTAAGCTACTGCTATGGAAGAAATGCAGGGAAGACATGTAACAAAGGAAATAGTGCCCTGCCTACATACAACCAGCCAACACAAATATTTTGGGGACATAGGCAAGAAGGAAACAAACAAAAAAAAGCAAAGTGCATAAGTATAAAAATATCTTGACACATTGCCATTTTCTAGAACTCCCAAGTCAAGAGTAAACTAAGCGTAACTTATGAATTAAATGTAGATGAATAGTCATGTTTGGATATTGTTCCTATACATATAAATTTATTCAGTATCTATTAGATGTAGAGGCATCAGACATTAGAAACACAAAACTAAAGGTGTGGCTCCCTTGTGGACCCCCAAATATCGTTCCTGAAAAAATAAGATTCAGTAGTAGGGTTATCTGATTGATCAAATGTGAAGTGACTTTCTCTTCTATTTTCCCAAACAGTGGTAAATTCCCTAAAAGAATCCTACTTTGAGGGAGAGGAGGGCTGAATGGTGGGATGGAACCCGTCATTACATCACCACCTAACTGAAGATGGTACCCATGAAAGACACATAGGCTCTTAACCTGCTCACCACAGTCTGCTTGACCTTGAACAAATTACTTGATTTTCCTGACTTAAACTTGGAGCTTAGGGAGCCAGTCATGGTGGTGTACACTTGTAATCCCAGTACATGGGAGGCTGAGACAGGAGGATCACAGGTTCACGGCCAGCCTCAGCAACTTGTGAGGCCCTCTGCAATTTAGTGAGCCCCTGTTTCAAAGTAAAGAATGAAAAAAATGGGGTTAGTGGCATAGTTCAGAGGTAGAATGCAGCTGGGTTCAATCCCCAGTACTTCAAAACAAACAAACAAATAAAAACCTTAGAACTTAGGAAGGAAGCTGGATACAGTAAACTCTTCAAAAGTTGGAAAAGCAAACTCTTCAAATAGAAGAAATAACAGAGATTAAAGACAAGAGTTTTGGAAAGAGAAATATTAGGGTTATGGAAAAAGGAAAGGTGGGGGAAACAGGGCCCCATATATTGGAAGTAAAACGCTGGTATGTATATAAGTGATAAGAAAGATGTGAAGAATGTGAAGAGGAAAATCACCAGAGCTTAAGAAATGGTGGAACTGTGAGAGAGTCACTCCTGGACATCTGGAAGTGCTTTTTTGTCCCTCACCCTTCCATGAGCATAGCACACCCTTCCATTAACATGGGACACCCTGCCCATCACATATGCAAAGCAGGCTGCAATCTAACTCAACTGGTGTATTGTCTGAATCAGTGATCTCAGGAGGCAAAGGGTCCCACCCGGTAAGTAGAAAAAGATTGAAACAGCCATTAATATTAGCTTTATGTCATTTGTTCTATAACTATTATGTCTGTGTTGTATCTACAAAATATTTTTATTATAGTACCACATATGAATGTGTATGCATAAAACAAGACGACATGCAGCTATAGCTCTTATTTTTTTTTTTACTAATAAGGGGTTTTGGTGAAAGGTTTAGATATGACTGGTGTTATGACATGTAACTCCATACTCCACCTTATGGTCCCATCATCTTTCTTAACTGTATGGGTAGATTAAGTTTCTACAAGCTGATTATGCACGTATTAAGGGTAGAGCCCATGTCTCACCCATACTTTATATTCTGACCACCAGTCCACGATGAGCTCCACTTGCCTGACAATGGAGAACAAGCCAGTCCAACACACCCACACTAAGAGAGGGAGAAGGAGACCTGGAGGGAATGCTCTCTTTCACCTGCCTCCAAAAAGAAGGGGAAGAAGAATGGCCTTTCTTAAGTTCAGATTTGGAAATATTCCTCTCTTTCCAAAATCTTGTGAGGAAATCATGTAATTTGGGTCTTTCACGTTGAAGGATACCAAGAATGAGTCCCAAAAGAATTAGAATTTGTACAAGTTATAAAATAATTATCACAGTCACAGTCATTATCATCTTCAGCATCATTATACATGTGTGTGAGTACATGTATATATGTATATGTTATATACTATATATCCTTTTCTCTGTATATGACTTATATATCATGTATATATACATATGAATGAATATGTGTGTTTGACTGTATCTCTCTCTCTCTCTCTCTCTCTCTCTATATATATATATATATATATATGGATATGATGAAAGAAAGAAAGGATAATCTCCTATATTATACATACACAGTGTGGTTCTATTTTAGTCACAACAACACCCAAGTTTCTAAGTCAGAAAGAACAGCCTATGTGATATCCCTAGAGCTTTATAATGCAGAAGTCTCTTTCTACAAAAGCCCTTTGATCTACCTTCATCTGTGCTCCAGGTATTGCTAATTTTATTGCCATAATGTAAATATAAGTTAATGGGTAGGGTTTTTTTCCAATTGTCATTTCATGGATTGTAGAAATGGTATAGCATTTTTTGCACATTTGTAATTAATGATATCTGCATAAAGGCTTTTAATTATATAGTAATAGTGACAATAATTATAAAGGCCAACACTCAGCTGATAAAATATATATGGCTTCTGAAAAAATTATGTCTATTAAAAATTGAATTATCTCTGCCAGCGAATGGCTCAAATGACATTTTTCAACAATTAAAACATGCACAGTTCTCAGTTTTTACACCTACTGGGGAAAAATTGCTGGTTTCTGGAATCAGAAATGTTTGGGTTTTTTTCCCGTTTTTCCATTTTTTTTAATCCCTCTAAGACTTTTACTTATTAACTTACTTGTTTAGTACCAAGTATATGCCTGCTGATTTTAAAAGACAAGTATAAAGAAAAATTGGAGTTGATTTTCCATGTCCAAATTTAGTTTAAAATTAATATTGTGGAATGGCTGATTCAAGTGTTAATCTCCTTGTATGTTTCCCAGTGTGTATTTATCAGCAACCAAATTACAGCTATTTGTGGACAAAGTCCTGTCACATCTTTTCATGTCTTAACTAAAATGTCAACAACCAGGTTTCTATAATTTTCATATACATTCCACAGTATGTGTGGGTTCAAGATAAAACAACAATCTAATATGTGATAACTTTTAAGATAGTGTTTTGATATATAACTTGCATGAAAATTAATATAGGTAACTTAACAAAGCCATTGCCTTTTTTAAATGACATAAAAATTGGGAATTTGGTATCCTTACATGAAGCTGGCAGGCAACTAAACTACCTGTGAGATATTATTTCAATGTCAATAACAGTCTTAACTACAATTTGTTTCCTGAAAACTTAGAAAAGAAGTATGAGTTTTTACAAAACCATTTACCTTTGGGGGCATAGTGTAAGGAAATAATACTGCAATAACCCCTGAAATTAGAATATCTCTATATTGCATTTCAAGGTCTGGATTGGGGGAGTGGAGGATGGAGGAATTAAGGCTGGTCAATGAGATTAGTGTTTCAAAAATAAAAGAGAGAGAGAGACTCCAATTAGAAGTATCCTGGGGTTATTAGCGATAACCGTGCTCATATCCAATTAAGATGAAAACCATTTTACCAGCTTAATGTGCCACCTCTGGCAGTGTGGGTTTATTAGTTTTATCAGACTTGAGAACTGAATCTTGAAATGATACGTATGCTGGGTGCCAAAGAGACACCGCTACGACTTGGAGATAATTGGTATAAAGTGAGATGCCTCGAAAGTTGTTGGTTAACAAGCATTGTGGATTTTGGGGTGGGGAAAAAAGTGGTCATTTCAGACAATATTTGGAAAGACTTGTTGAGTTATGCAATGACATTCTGAAAGACAAGAAGTGACTCCGACCTTCTTTGGGGTCCACAATGCAGTTTTGGGACACGTTCATACAGGACAAGACAACCTTCAGGATTCTAGTTGCAGCTTCAATATAAAAACTCAAGTGAACAAAGATGATGGGTTATGATGAACATCAAGTAATCCTTCCATATTAAAGGATATGATGAGTAATGATGGGTATTAATAATTAATGAGAAAAATAGCTCATATGATCTCTAAGCTTCCCAAGATAGGCTATGTAAACCAGAAACTTATTTTTGTCATTTTGTAAAAATGTTTTTAAATAATCATTTGAACTTTTCCAGATAAACTTATCTTTACATTTTCCTACCATCCATCTATGTACCACAAATGAATAAAACCAAGCAAATTCATAAAGAATAAAGCTTCCCACTTAGGCAGCAATGAAGTGACCGCTGTATTTGCATAGCAGACATTGCCTGGATCGATATGATTCTTGTCACTTATTTCTGAAGGGGGTGGGGAAGCTTCCATTTTATAGGCACAGTGTTCTGGACACTTCTCTTTGGTGAAACATTCAGTGCACAGCCAGGAATGTGACCCGTGTCCTGATCCGGGTGATTCCCCTGAGAGGCACACGGAGACTTCCTCTGCTGAAGTGTCTGAGCTCACAATATGCCATCCCTGCCCTGTGGGGCGAAGGGACAAACCTCAGGTGCTGGAGACAAGTGTGATCCATTCCAGGGGTGGGAGGATGGCACGGCCAAGGAAAGAAGCACAGGCCTTCTCCAGGGGACATGAAATGGATGGAATATCTCCTTTCATAGAAATGGGGCCCATCAGAGGAGCCTTGTGTTGGCAGACACTTTATGACTCCATTTCTAACCATGTCTGCTTCGTGTGAGTCTTTTAACTCTCTAAAGGAGTGAACATCCTAGTGTGTTAACAGCATGTTTGTTTCTGCCAAATAGGAAAAACAAGAGCAGAGCCGGGCATGGTGGCACACACTGTAATCCCAGTACTTGAGAGGCTGAGACAGGAGGATCTCAGGTTTGCAGCCAGCCTCAGCTACTTAGTGAGGCCTCCGCAACTTATTGAGACCCTGTTTCAAAATAAAGACTAGAAAATCAGGCTAGGGGTATAGCTCAGAGGTAGAATGCCCCTGGGTTCAATCCCCAGTACTGCAAAAAAATAAATAAATAAAAATATGAAGGGGTCCAACATGGCGACTAAGGGAGATACCACATTACGATCTCTGAGACTTGGATCTCAATTGCCGTGAAAGCAACTTCTCGACAGGAGAAGAAAAGTAACAAAAACTTGAAGTAAACAATGAAAAATTTGAAATGTGATGGAATCAAAGCCAGAAGACAAAACAGAGGCAAGTAAAAAGCTCCAAGCGCCTTACCTAAGGAATGGTGGTGCCATCTTGGCCGGACTGTGCGGGCCGCTCCCGGCATTGTGGCTTCCACATGCCCCGGCAGAGAAGCCAGAGACCAGCCGTGAGTTCACCAGCTGCAGATCACAGAGACGAAAGCGAGCAGCAGCTCCTCCATGCTCAAGACACCGAACGGCGGCGGCTGCAGCGGCGCCATCTTAGCAGGACCTTGCCGGCAGCTACCAGCATTGTGGCTTCCACACAAGACCAACGGACATGCCAGCGACCTGCTGTGAACCCAGCAGCTGCAGAATAGCAGAGTGAAGGCAGCAGCAACTCGCTCCACGCGACATAGACCCGAACTGCTGCGTCGGCGGAAGCAGCGGCGGCGCCATCTTGATCAGACCACGCAGGCGGCTACCGGCATTGCGGCTTCTGCAGGCCACCAACAAGGAAGCCAGGGAGCTCTTCTAAAACCACCACTGCAGAGCATCGGCGACAAAAGCCAGCAGCAGTTCGATCCACGCTTGGCAGAGTCCCCAGGACCCGGAGGCCTGACCAGAACCTGCAGCAGCAGCTGAGCCTCCCCCCACCCAGAGATTAAGAGCAGCGCTCAACGAGACCGTAAGTCAATGAGCTGCCCCAGGGGAGACCACCCAGCACGGACACAGGGACTCGTGGGGGCTGACACTGTGCAGATTACCTCGGTGGAGGTGGGAGTGGGGTCTGCTGTGGGACGTGGTAGACGTGTGGATAAGCAGACAGTCCCTGGCGACATTTGGGTGGGACAGACTTGCAGCCCGCGGGTCACAGCGCCCTTATAGAGTCCCCAGGATCGCCACAGGACATACGGCTGTGGTACCTGGGAAAAATTGGACCAAACCAGCCCTCTCTGTGGAAAACGTGGAGTTCCGCGTTTGCACAGAATTGGTCAAAGCGACATACGCCACTTCTGTAGGCAAAGAGAGACACAAGCCTGGGGCCCCTTGCTGGTGACACCTGCCATAGATGTATACAGAGAGAGACATAGGGACAGCCCAAGGATCAAGAAGATATAGAAAATTTAAATCGACCAATAGCAATCAAAGAGAATGAAGAAGCAATAAGGAACCTACCATCAAAGAAAAGCCCAGGTCCAGATGGTTTCCCAGGTGAATTTTATAAAACCTTTACAGAAGAACTAATCCCAGTACTTCTCAGTCTATTCCATGAAACAGAAAGAAATGGGACTCTCCCAAACACATTCTATGAAGCCAACATCACATTGATACCAAAATCAAATAAAGACATCTCAAGAAAAGAAAACTACAGACCTATATCGTTGATGAACTTAGACACAAAACTTCTAAACAAAATACTATCAACACGCATTCAAAAACCACATCACGAAGATCATGCATCATGACCAAGTCGGGTTCATCCCAGGGATGCAAGGCTGGTTCAACATACGAAAAACAATCCATGTAATCCACCACACAAACAGAACTAAAGACAAAAATCCCATGATCATTTCAATAGATGCTGAAAAAGCATTTGACAAAATCCAACACCTATTCATGATAAGAACTCTGCAGAGAATCAGAATAGAAGGACCACGGAAGGTTGCTGCACCAGGCAGCTTCCTAACAGTAGTCTTCTCGCACGAAACAACACGAAGTCTGATATAGTAATTTGAAAAATAATTACATTTAATAATTAGGGGATAGGGGAGGAGATAGAGATGACAAATTCTCCTGGCCTTCTATAGCCAGGGCCTTATTTTTATAGGAACTTTGAAAGTTAATCAAACACAGAAATCAGCAATTATCACAGGTTACAGTAAAGATGGTCAGTGAGGCAAACATGTGACAAACTTAGGGGAAGGAGGGACTGACTGTTACTAGGTGGAGACGACATCAAAGACAGCACCTTAAAGATTACACCAGGTCCCTTGGAATGTGTCCGCTTGCAGACAGATCCCACCCAGCCAAATACCATGTTTCCAAACTGGGCTGGTCCAAGATGATAATCTCAGTGTGCTTCTAAGACAGGCCTCGGCCCTCGACACCCTTCCTCTCTCCCCATACATGTTAGTGAGATTGCTAGTGAAACCTTACAAAGACATAACCATACTGGAACTGTTCCCTTCCTCAATTCTCATTTTCCCTCCCTCCCCCAATCTCTTCCACCATTCTACTGTTTTCTCTCCTCATTTGACTGAAATCCCTTTTGCTTCCTATTTTCTCTCTAGCTTCCACACATGAGAAAAAAACATACGACCCTTGACTTTCTGCAACTGGCTGATTTCACTTAGCATAATATTCTCCAGTTCCATCCATTTTTCCCACAAAGGACATAATTTTTGTTTTTCTTTATGGCTGGGTATGCAATGTAGTCTCAAAAGTGGTATCATATCACCTCTGGTGTAATCTCATTGGTTAGAAGTGGGTCTCAGGCCCCCACTCAAGGATTGGGGACCACCCATGCGTCGAACACCGGGAGGCAGGGATCACTGGGGGTCACTTACATTCTGAGTGACGTTGTAGTTGGAGGTGGATAATCAGTCCTCTGAGATATGCTGACCAAGGTGTGTGTGCATAGGAAGGTGTTTCTAGACACAATGGGAGATAACTTTCTTCAGGTGTGCAAAGTTGTGGGATAAACAGTTTGATTCCATTTCATACCCCTCAGTTTAGAATCATTTCATATTCTTTATTATATAAATTGATCTGATGTGGATATTTCTAGAAGTTATCATCAAAAACATTTAAATTTGTTAAATGTCAAAAAATCATCAGACGACCCCTGTGGCTTTTATTATTTAACATTTTATTGAATTCAAAACACCTTAATTAGCAGACAGGCCTGTGTGGACACACTTTAACCAACTGCATGATTTAAATATATGTTTTTAGAAAATAAGAACTGCCTATTAAAATACAGCTTTTCCTGCGTTTTAGCTCTAATTTTGCCTCACAACATAAATGTGAGTGATAGTAATTATGGCATATAAATATTCCATTATTGATAATGAGAGGCACTTTTGGGGGAAATATCTCTATTACCTTTGCAAGAACACATTTAAAATGCATGTGCACAAACACGCAATTGCACAGCAAAGGGACTGGTGACAAAAGACATATTAAGTGGTAAATGTCCCATTTTTATAGTATCTGTACAATATTTTCCATATTTCACTGATGATTCCACATTCCCAAAGTTGAAACTCCATTTGAACAAGGACATAATCTGCGGTTGGATGGTAAGTGGAGCCCCGGACTGTCCACCTCCCTCCAAATCAACCTTGAATTGACATAATCAGAAAATTAAATTAGACTCCAACTCATAGAAATGTGTTCTTTCTTCTGACCAATAAGAGTTTCTTCTTACCATTTCCTTTCCCTTTTTTTTTTCTTAAAGAACACAAGAAAAAAGCATGATAAATTAATGACTTCTAAAAAGGACTATCAGGAAACTGAAACATTTGTGAGTAAAATGGAACTTAATGATAAAGTACAGACTGCCCAGCTTCATTCTCATTAAAGAGGAAAGTATTTATGTACCTAGTAAAGGTTTAAAAATAACTAAGCCGTCAGGAGTACCGGCTGAGAGTTGGGGAATAATGAATCTGCAAATCATTATTGATTAAGCTATGAATTCAAGATTGCTTCTTAACCTAAGAAAATTTCATGACCCGTACTTTTTTTTAAAAAATTTTTTATTTTATTTTGTCAAATGAATTCAATTCAATTAGTAGTTACTGAATATTTATCCAATGCAGAATGTTCTAGGAAGGAAAAAACGATTCAGATTCAATCTTTGGCCTACATGACATGGGACAGAGTTCTCCAGAGCAAAATCAAGGCACCCTTTCAACCCCACCACACTCTCACCTCAAGACAGAAATAAAGGGCATTCACTTCTAGAACTTTCTGTCCTATGGCACATGCACATACAGTATATGTAGGTCCTTTGCAGGTTTTCCTTGAGACAAGTCAAGTAGTAAGAACAGCTCCCAGGCCTGACTGCAGAGTCAGGCTGACAGAAAAGTGGTGGAGAGTTTCCATTCACAAAGAAGCCAGTAGAGCCTAGTCCCCAAGAACTCCTAGAATTCCCAGGACGTCAGCCTGGGAGAATCAAATGGAGGGAAACTGACAAGACATCAGGGTGGGAGTTTCCAGGTTTCAACTCCACCCTTGCCTCTTATACAGCATCTCAGTGTCCTTGGACACACTTTTAATCTGCTTCTTCATCTATGAAGATGAAATCTGTGAATACTATTTTACATGAATATCAAAAGGATTAAATGAGATAATAATAAACAAACAGCAAATTGTAAACCCTGCTTTGCTTTCATGATAAATACAGCTCAAGAAATACACCAGGAATACACCAGGCCTGTAATCCCAGTACTTGGAAGGCTGAGATAGGAGGATTGCAAGTTCAAAGCCAGCCTCAGCAATTTAGCAAGGTCTTCAGCAATTTAGTGAGACCCATTTCAAAATAAACAATAAAATAGGGATGGGGGTATAACTCAGAGGCAGAATTCCCCTGGATTCAATCCCTAGTACCATAAAAAAAAATTACATAAGGGATGAGTGAACTGTCTCAAGTTCAACACCAGTTGTATCCCCAAGTTGGTAGAATTCCTCTTTTGAAGTTACTTAAATTTCTCCAGAATGAAAAGATACAGAGGTCAAATGCTAGACTATGAGCTGCTTTCCTGTAACATCCACACTTCTCAGGATCCAAATTTCTCTAAAATGATGACTTGCTTTAACTGTCCCATGACTTGCTCTCCCATTAGTACATGTGTGGAGTCAAGAGAAGGAGACAATACATCCACATTAATAGATTAATCAATATTTTTTATCTTTCTAGTAAAATCCAGCTGCAGTTAGGCTAGGAAAAATAATGTTTTGACCAATCAAAAATCTTTAGTAACGACTGTATTCCTTGAATTACCTTATGCATAGTACTTTTCCTTAAAATAAAGAGGCATAGCTGAGCGTGGTGGTGCATGCCTATAATCCCAGTACTTGGGAGGCTGAAACAGGAGGATCATAGATCCGAGGCCAGCCTCAGCAATTTAGCATGACCTTCAGAAACTTAGTGAGACCTGTTTCAAGATAAAATAAATAAATAAATAAATAAAAAGGGCTGGGGGCCGGGTGTGGTGGCGCACTCTTGTAATCCCAGTACTTTGGAGGCGGAGACTGGAGGATCCCGGTTTGCAGCCAGCCTCAGCTACTTAGTGAGGCCCTCTGCAACTTTGTGAGACCCGGTTTCAAAATAAAGTATAAAAAATAGGGCTGGGGTGTAGCTCGGAGGTAGAACGCCCCTGGGTTCAATCCCCGGTACCGCAAAAAAAAAAAAGGGCTGGGGGTGATGTTCAGAGGTAGAATGCCCCTGGGCTCAATCTCCAGTAACACACACACACACACACACACACACACACACACACACGCACACACACAGAAATTAATAAAGAATCATATATTTACAAGAAAGGAATCTAATTTTTCTTGCACTTTTGCTATAGGTCTGACATTTTGTGATACACCTTTTTCTGCTGTTGTTTCTTGGCTGAAAAAGAACTGCAGATTTATATGGG